>CAJNSZ010000890.1:0-45688 GCA_905329745.1 Rotaria sp. Silwood2 | reverse complement strand
GTCCTATTCAAGGTGAAGTTTTGCCAAGTATTGCTCGATGTATGGGTAAACAACCAAAAAATGATCAAAATGGATAAAAAGTATTTTTCTTCCAAGTGATTCAGGCAACACCTTTAGTATATAAGGAGAATGTAAACTGATTTTTTTTTTCTTCTCTTGACTATTTTATTGTATATATAGAATAATAGTATCATATATATATATATATATATGTCTTTTTTTTTGTTTTATTATCTTTTTAAATTGTAAACGAATCATTGTGATAACATAATAAGAAAAACAAATACAAATTATTTAATCATTGTTTGAAATAAAATTATTTTAAAATCTATTTACATAAATCAATTCAATCTACCGTCACCAATAAGAAAATGAGTACTGAAAGCGATTAAAAAATAAATGTCATTATCCGACAAAATTCAGCATTTGAAGAAAAGAAAAATTTGTATTTTATTTGAAACTTTCATCATACAGTAAACAATATCTTGATCAAAATCATTTGAGAGAGAAATTCTGGAATTCGATTATTTTGTTATTGGGATATAAAATGATGTTCTAGTTATTTTCATATGAATTCTTTTAGAATTTTATTATTTTCTAAAGTTTTGTTTTGATCTCTAATTGAATTATAACTAAGTAATCCATATAAGTTAATACTTGATACTAAATTTTGATAGTCTATCTTATTTGATAAGCATAATTTTTTGAGACAATTCGTCAAACAAGCACTTTGCTTCAAGTTATATTCTACTACATGGCAGATACAATACTGAGAAATTCAAATGAAATAATTGATTAATGTATGTTATTAATAAAACCTTTACTAACCTTTTGAAATATACAAAACATTAAAAATCTTTATCAAAAATACGGAATCTTAATTGAATCCACATCCTGCAATGATATTTGCACGGATATCGACATATTTATTATTTTTAATGAATCAATTAAATAATCACTTAATATGAAAATAAAAAACTTTATTTCGAACATAAAATTCTCCTTATATAGACGATTGTTAAGATCGATTAAATTCACCTTCAGCTTTAAATCATGCATTTAACATAAGTTATACAATACTGTGAATAGAACCAATCATGCCTGCATTGTTTTTGAGTTACATTAAAATTTATTGAATAAGATAAATAAAAAACATTTATAGTTGTAGGGATAGTTTCAGAGAATCTAACAGAAACGTAAAAGTAGTCAACCAACATTTTCTAACCAAAGACTATCCTACGTAGCGTAATAATAAATTTGTACAGTCACTGCTACATCATCAATCCTATGTTGTTCTATGCAATCTTCCCAGCCATTTTTTCCATTACAACAACCCTATAATATATATATGATAATTAGTATAATTTATCAAAATATGATCTATTATTATTTAAGCATTACTAATCGTCATGAACCCGTACTTAGTCCAAGCAAACATTGATCCATTATAACTTAAGACTTGAACAATTTTATTTGAGTTAGCTAAACTATTGTATTGCTAACGAAGAATATTAGCTACATATGATGGATAAAATAGCAGAAGAGTAGGCATTTTATATGCGAAAAAAATTCAAAAAAAAAATTCAATAAGATGTCAGTAATTAAGGTATACAAATCATGTCGGTTTCGTCTACATTGAAGAATGATTTTTCGAAATTTATTTTTCTGAACAAGCTAAGTAACATTTTGGATTTTTTGGACTATTAAGTTTTCAAAGAAGACAGCTATCATTTAACCAGAGGAGATATCTAAGTTAACAAGTTCTTCATTTTTTTGTTGAAAAATAACTCAACAAAACTTAAAAGCGTAATATATTTGTACTTTACATATCATATAAAGACAACATTCACTTTGCCGACAAATAAATATCGATAAAGCATACTACCCAAACAATGTAAGCTTAAGCATCTTTTTTTTTTGTATTGGATCTTGCTACAATAAACTAGATTTCAATTGATAACACTCACAGACTCTACCAGTTGCTAGGATTAGTTAAACTTGAATTAAATACACTTGCGAACTCTATTACTTCCTAAATTTAGTTATACTTCCATTGAGTACGCTAGCGAACTCTATCACTTCCTACAATAAGTTAAACTTCAATTGAAACGCTTGTGAGCTCTATCACTTCCTAGATTTATTCACATTTGAATTGAGAACACTTAGGAATTCTACAACGTCCTAGATTTTAACTAGAATTCAAATTAAGCTTGATTTATAACTTAATATAGTAGATATTTTAGATCAGTTCTTTATTCTCATGCTTTTCAATCCTTTTTATTTTGAAATGTATAAGAAAAACCTGGTTTTATTTTGCTTAAATATACGTAAATCATTATTTTGTGGCACATCCGAACAACAATCAACATCATAGTCTATTCTATTAAGGTTTGAATAAACTATTTGCATTATATGATGAAAAATTGGATTTTGTATTACAATGCACAGTTAAGATTTCAATATGACATGCTTTTTGAAATTCTAAGAAAGTAAATAATTGCTAATTGAAATATACGTTATGTATGTTTTTTTGAACCTCAGCCATATTCGAAATAAGAAATATCATGACTGACTACATCTATTGCCATGAGTTTTTTTATATAATAAATATTAAAAATCAGTACTATTTTTGTTCTTATCTGTAAGACGAAAACAACCATTATAGATGTTTTGAATAGAACTAATGATGATAAGTAGCATAAAATGAGGTTCACATAAGTATCTATGAGAACTATGAAAAAATGAAAGTATTACAAAGTATGGAAATACTTTCTGTCATTTGTATGCAACGATATCTTTCCATATAAGATGTCTTGTTAGAATAGTTTTATAATACAATTTTTCATACATTCTTATTTGGAAAACAATTTATATTATAGATCACATGTAGAAAACATAATTTATCATTATACTTTACTTTTTATTGGAAGAAGTCAGAAACTATTAATTTAAAGTATCGGTAAATCAAGAACATCTGTAAATGATAGTAAATGAAATGGAAACAATGACTGATTCAAAATAAGATAATAGTTTTCTGGATAAAGAGTGCTCTTGACTTTATAGAATAGTTTATTGCCTCAGTGAATTCAATCGACTAATCTTCGTCAAAGGATATCATGATTTGATTTGAGATGTGGATGTGTGAATGAAGATCTTCTTTAAACTCACACTCACACACGAATCGAACTGAAATTTTCAAAATGATGTGCCAATAACGAAAGAAAATTTTTAAGGTTACAGTGATTATTTTTGTGTAAATGACCGAAAATTTGAAGGATTTAAGTTTGCAATACTATTGAAAATTTTAATGCTTTAGTATTCTATTACTTTTTATTATTTCAATAAATCAGATGAGGGTTCTTGTTAGAAATTTTGAATAGATGGCGTTTTATTTGATGGCTTTTATCAACTTAGAGAATGAGTAATAGGTACTCCTTTAAAAGGAAAAATTCGTTTTTTACTTCCTTTCTCTTTCTACGATAACATAAATTATTTCTATCAAATAGGTTTTTTCCATTTTCTTGTTTTTTTTTCAGCTATAATACTACGATGTCGACAGCAAATGAGAGTGATTTTATTGTAGCCCAATTCTCCCAGTATGACAATGAAATCAGCATGATAGATGATGCCAATACAGAGAAGACTGTTGTTATGTCCAGCAGGATCTATTGTGATGCAGACGAGATGATGTATTATGATTGGGAATCATACGAAATGCCGTCGAATGTATCCTATTTTGGTCGAGCAAATACCGAAAAGCCGCAGTTTTCTAACTGTAAGTTTACATGAAAAAGTTTTCTTAGCATATAGAACATATAAAATCAACCATGTCTTTCCATGATTCTTTATTTGAAATTTCATTTGAAGCCTTCGTAGAGTTGAACTATATAATCACGTTGTATCTGTCCATTCTAAGTGAAAATTAATGTGCAGATGAGAACCATAGTGTAATTAAATTAGGAACCCTTCGAAGACCACATTGGCAACTTTAGGACTGGAGAAAGTTGATAAATCGCTAACTGTGATCACTCCAAGGGGACGAAGAGCATCATCCGAAGATGATGTAATCATTTGAAGAGGGATACAGTAATATGTGTAACTTAAATGTCGAGATTCGTACCATAGCCATTAGGATATTCACTTAATCAATTCGCCATACACATATGCCGCTAAACTAACGTTTTTGAATGAATTCAGTGTAACGAAATGGATATTCAACTCAATGTCCATATATGGATACCAAGTTAGTTACTTCCTGTGCTGCACATCGTGACTTATAGCTTGTTGTTACTCAGCGTATGAATATTATGACATCTCTACATTTGAAAATGGAATTAGTAAATTCTTTATAGAGACCTCTGTGGTATTGTATGAGCTGAGTAAAGAGCGAGGCGATTGCACTGTTGTATCCTGGCAAGAAAGATGTCTATAGATCGAGTTCTACTCAACTGATTTTGATAAACTTTTTTGTTTTATTGATCTGGAGACGGCCATTCACTTCTGAAAAAATCAAATTTCCATCCGCTTTAGTGTCCGAGAAATAATAGCGACAGATCAAGTACATAGCTTCTGATGCCACCTGTCGGAAGTCAATCAATATCTTTTTCTTTAAAATTATTGTTTCAGTTAGAGTTGTTGACGTCTTCAAGAGCTTTCAGAATATCTCTTTAGTTTCAGTTTTAGACAAAGTTGTATGAACGAAAAACTATGGATAATACCCAGATTGAACGATACATATCGTATTTTGATGAGATTAACGCACATTTACGACCGTATACGATGAAGATAACGGCATCGCATACGGTGCCGTATTACTTTGCCCAAAATTACAGGAAAATACAGTACGTTTACGTATCGTGTGATGCAAAGTTACGGCAAAAATTCGAACAACTTTATCTATCGATCTAGGTAAACAATAAGACACTTGCCATTGTTGTGTAGAGCGACATTAAAATCAATGGCATTCCAATTGAGGCAACTTCATTTGAATTAACTTCATTGAATATGAAACAAAAATAAAGGAAAAATAGTTTTAGAAGCAAAAAAGAACTGTTTCATAAATTTTGTCAATAGAAACATTTTACACAAAATTAAAAAAAAATGATTTTTAAGCTGGATGCAGAGTGATTTTTTAAATTTTCTTCTTCCTATAACTTAATGAGAATTAAGTCGTTCGGCAAAAACAATTTGACCTTTTTTCAACTCATTTAGTAGAGCAATATTTCAAAAGTTCAAGCTAAAACTTTTCTCCATTCCGGTGTGACTGAATGTGGGTTTGGGAAATGAAGACAAGACACCAACCCACACTCTTGTAGATAGAGACTGAAGTACTTCACTAATTAAATTTGACATTCGTATGTCTCGATAAAAGTTCATACACTGTATTGTAAAAAACTTTTGTGATTACTAGTAACGTCACTGCAACGCTTTGCACACTTGAAAAAGGAAGTATCACATCGTTATGATGCAGCTATTATTTGGCTTGATACTAAATTGGATTCGAATGATGAGCGCACAATATTATTGTTACTTCAACTTAATGATCATGTTGAGTTGTTCAATGACATTAATCTATGCCTTAATAGACTCCACACTTGTCGAGAGATGGTCCTCTTCATTGTATCGGGTGCATGTGCTATGCAATGTCTTCAATCAATTCATTCATTACCAGTAATTGATTCTATTTTTATTTTTTGTGCTTCATCTGAAAAGTACAGACATCTAATGGGTGATGCATATTCCAAAGTACTAGCTTGTATTGATACCGAACAAGAACTTATTCGACGTGTTGGTTCCTGGATTGATCTTAAAAATCAAACTCAATTTTATACATGGTGTAACAACGGGAATTATTCCAAACAACTATCTCGTTCGACAGCTCTTTTTCTTGCTAATCATATTTTAGCGAACTATGTAGAATTTGAAATATTTAATGAAAGCAAACAAGACATGTTACAACTGTGTCGCGCCCAGTACAGTCGAAATCCATTGGAATTAAAAAATATTAAAGAATTCGAGTTAACCTATATGCCATCAGATGCGATTATGTGGTATACATGTGCTTCATTCGTTCATAAAATGATCAATCGAGCCTTGCGATCATTTGACGAAATTAAATTACGAGCTATGACCTTCTTCATTCGAGATTTACGGCAACAACTAAAAGATTCCTACCAAAATTTGAAATTGACGACTAATATAACGGTTTATCGTGGCGCATGCATCTCAGTAAATGATTTGCAACGAATTCGTGACATTTCTGACGGGTCATTAGTTTCAACAAACGGGTTTTTCTCAACAAGTCGAGCGCGTGATATTGCTCTAGCTTATGCCAGCAAAAAATACGATACAATGAAGGATACACTATGTCGTGTACTGTTCGAAATTACTATTGATATCGTCGATTCACCTGTTATCTTTGCAGATGTGTCACATGTGAGCAAGTTTCCGGATGAGAAGGAAATTCTTTTCGACATAGGTACTATATTCCAAACAAAAAGCGTTCATTATGATAATGCATTGAATTTATGGATTACCCGATTGACAACATCCACTCGAAAAGCTTATGATTCTGTTGAAACATTCTTGGCATCATTTGAAAAACGACTGCAGAAACAGATCAAGAATCGTGATTACATACAAATAATTAGAGAACTAATTAATTACGATCAAAAGGAGGAAATATTGAACAAAAAAGACAAATATGAGCCGTTGGTCTCATCATTTCGATCGATACTCAATCTGTCATTGCTACGACAAGATGATCCACGCAAAAGCATTTTCACAGAATATGTAATACAGAAAATCAAGCGTTTTGCTAGTCGTGTTCACGTTGAGATAGGTAAGTTTAATTTGATTAACAACAAGGTTTGTGGGTTTTCTTCTAGTGATACTTCTTGAGGAATTGTTTTCATGAAAGAACCGAATGCGTCCTCCGAAATAACAGCTACAGACAAGTGTGTTTCTTCTTCCATGATAACTATATGAATTCTATGAGCGAGATTTGAGAAAATAACGTTCTCTCACCTATGATTTAGACGGATCCTTTAACAATAGTTCAAATACCTGAAGGTGAAGCGAAATTATCATACTAAAATAGATCAACCGATATAGAACGTTTTTATAACGAAGAAATAGGGGTTGAAATCCAGAAAAATCCAAGTCAAAAGTTGATCAATGTTACTCTTTTTGTGGTATAATATGAAACTTTATTGGGTGTGGGTGTTTAGAATAATGAAAAGTCATATTTTCTGATCGTTTTGAAGGATGTATAACATTCAGTAGTGGTATTACTCTCAATGTGACTTAAATGGTACGCCAATCTGTTACGAAACGGATGCAGGATTTATTTCGGTTGGTAAGCGAGAGAGAGAGAGAGAGACTCTAATTTTGTGCTAATCTCGGCTGATCAAGGTGGTAAAATAGTAGCAATCGCAAAAAATTCGACTAAGTCAGTATGTGAACAAAAACTGTCACAAAACTTAGCTTCTAAGTAAACTTTGGCTATCAAATAAATATTCTGAAAGCAATATGTCCAACTTCAATAAGAATGTTTTCGAATTGCAAGGTTCTGTTGAACACTTAAACCTTCTCATATTGCTTGACTGTCTTATTGTTTTTTTGTGGTAAAAACTATCAGAAAAAGGGAAAAGATTGGAAATTATATTCGCTGTCAGATTGGTACACAGAGCTAGTTTTAACTTGTAAGACTCATATATATTCGGGAAAGGTTCAGTCCTTTCTAACCAAAGTTTTGTTTTGAAGTGGTGTAGTTAACATAAATCGCTAACTGGATGGCATTGTTCAGTGTTTTTTCGACACAGAACTTTTTGAACGTGGAGAAATGCTAATTTTTTTTCTTTTTGCATCAGGCCGTTACCAGAAGCCAATTGGTACGGATTCGTTGATCACATGGAACTTTCCTGTAGATGCTGACGAGATATGTCTCTCGCTGGAACCTATACTATTCTTTCACATTGAGGTGAATTTGATGAAACATGAACGAGATACTCTCTCATCAAAATTTTCTCTGCATCATCGTCGTTTTATTACTATTGACCTTACAGCAACTGAGATAGATGCTGTTCTCAACGAATTTCACTCAATTTTCTATATTTCTGAAACGTTTCCTTCGTATATGTACGATAATCCACGAATACGTCTTTATTCTATAAATTTCTTACCGAAAGCACAAGATTCAATGAATTCTACGGAAAAAGCGGTCGAAAAGTTGACAGGTAAAATTCGCCATGATCTTGCCATGCTCTACCGACAAGAGGCTGAACAGGCGTTGAACGAACAAGATGATCGTATTACTGCTAAACGATTATTTGCTAAATCAGCCAAGTGTTATGAACTATTGGCGAATGAAACACGAGAAAAGGTAAAGCAGTATGAGACTACGCAAAAACCTTAAATAAGGTAAGACGAACTCTTATTGTAAAGACTATTTTCCAATTTAATCCTGAATAATATTTTTTTTATAATGATTACCTTTCAAATAAACATTTAATCGTGCAATTTCTGTTTCATTTGTAATGGGATTGAATATAAAATCATTTTGTTCTATGCAAGGGTGATAGCCAGTTCGGAGTACTTCTGTATCCTTTCGGGTATTCTGCAACTAAAATCTCATAGGAACTCTTTAGTAACTGAGTACATTCAGATACGTGATGAGTATCTAAATGCTTGACTTGGAAGTGTTCCCAGACTTTCATCAAATTAATCTATGACAACATTTTAAGCAAAGGTTACTCGAAGGCATACCAGTACTTGCCTCGGATTCTTGTATACTGAGACACTTGTCAACAGAATATTCGATCAAATTTATTTGGTATTCAAGTAGTAGAGCAAATTTTTTTTTGAGATATCTTGCTTAAAACTGTCTCAGCACGCAGGTGCTTTAATCTCATAATTTTCACTGAGATCCCTTCCGTTTCATAAGAAGGCGCTCATACAGAATACCAGAATGGCACGTAAATAATCATTTGTAGCAATAAAACTTTGGGACTGTTATAAGAGAGTGACGGAACACGGGACCAATCCCATCCAGGGACGGAACTCGGAACAAAAAGTCACTGGATGGGCGTGATTCAATGCTTCTCCCGTTTACTCCCGTGAATGAAACAAAAAGTGAAAATAACCACCCATGTAGTCTATTACAATAGCGATTGATTTTATGTCGCAAGACTAGAAGAATGATCTTCATAGCGGACGACTCTTACGTAAACAGAAATTAAATCAGAAAAAGAACAATAGTGACGGTCAATTAGATCGAAATGAGATGAGCGATGACTGACGGATGAGACAATGACCATAATATAATTCGTCTGACATAGAAAATGCAATGCATATGTCGCGTCCCAGCTGAGATTACGTCAAATCTGAGATTGGACCCGTCCAATCTCGAATTGACGAAATTCTATTCACTAAAAAATCCATTACTCTTTAGATAGACGTTGAATTCGAACTATTTTTTGAAATTATGTTTGCACAATGCCGTTTTAAGTATTACAAGCATTTAGGAAGAAGCTAAATTTAGACTCAAAAATTTAATAAAAATTTTTCATCAAAGTTGTTGTTCTCTAGAAATTTATTCATAACTCCTAAAATTTTACTAAAATCTATCAAATGACAATTCTACCAAACAAACTGGCATTATGTGAACATAACTTCAAAAAACAATTCGAATTCAACGTCTATCTAAAGAGTAATTGATATTTTAGTGAACAGAATTGCGTCAAGCTGAGATTGGACGTAATCTCAGTTTGGATGCTGACATATATATAATTATGTACGCGTATAATTGTTCATTCTGTCTCGTTTCGTCACATTTATTAATCTTGAATATAATGGTTTCGATTCTTAGATCCCAACTTCTTATGAATATGTGTGTATACATTCATTGTACTTCATTTCCTCATGTAGACATTTTTCGCTCGACAATACTTTTCTGTTATGAAATAAATGACCATATATGTATGAGATCGACCTTTTGGTGAAATGACGCTCGCCGGATTAGCCGGGACGGCACTGAAAAACTCTTGGCGGGACGACATTGAAAATTTCTAGGCGAGACGGAACAGTTTCTGATTGTCCCGCCAGTCTCTGATTGTTATCATGTTGCACAATATTCATTAGTCAAAATAGAAGTTCAAGTGCAAATTGTTTGAAGTTCGATGCATTTCTCATATAGAACCAAATTTTTTAAATAAAAACATTTCGAGACAATTGACCTTACCGTGAGACAATAAAGAGTACGAAGAATTTGAAACTCACGGAAGACACAGTATAAGTGTTTAATAATATCATATCTAAGAGGAAAGCGAAAAAAATCTACACTTTGTTCGAATGTGAAATTCAGTGTACTTTCAGTTACATATGGTGGAATCGATGTCAAATTTTATTATAAGCTTTTGAATATATTCATATACAATTTTTATCTACTGACTAAATAATAAACAGACAATAAAAGCTTGATCTTCTTTATTGTTTATTGTAGATGACCTTGTAGAAATGTTGTCCGGTGTTTGCCGTCGTTTACAACAATAATACAATGACGGCAGAGGTGAGTTTTCGAACAAACTTTGCGCATTTCTGAAAGAAACCATCCTTTTAATTGAACAATAGGGAATAAATATCAGCAACGTCATTTCTCCTCATTTATTTGATCAGGAACCTTGTTTAATGATATTTGATCCTGGTCGTCGTATAAGTAATCCTGCTCAAGAGCTTCGTCCTTTTCATTGCCTACCTAGTATCAGTAATGACTTGCAAGAGTGCCTTGGTGAGTTAGACAGGACACATCATAAACGGTGGGTACTTCTTCTTTTATTACCTCATATTGCTTCTGGTGATGTAATTCAGTTCGTTAATAATTATGTGCTTAATCGACAAGATTTACATTCATTCTATATAATATTCAACAATGGTGCTCAATTTCATCAATCATTTCGTGCTCGTTTTCCTGCCACTTTTCAATGGTGTCGTTCGTTCACTGGTAAACTCTCCAATGATATTCGGTCGGTATGTTCAACAGTTTGCGACCTTCAAATCACTTTTTGTGATCAACAACTAAGCGAAATCGAAGAGAATAACAATAATAACGATTATAAAAGCGTTGTGAACTTATATGATATACAGAAGGCTAGGCTCTTTGGGCTTCAAGTCATTTATTCATCTCATATGTACTTATTAACTAACTGATCGTCCAAAAGTATCTGAAAACGGAAACATGGAATAAAACGTTTTCAGTTTGTTTGCGAAATACCAAACAGTAGAAAATCTTCAAAACTTAAACTGTCGCCAATCATAGACTCTCCCTCATCTACAGTTCATTTTCTATCTACAGGAGTGCCATACCATGCTTTACTCATCAACAATTATAAAAATTTTAAATCAAGCTGTACAGGATTTTCCAATTTCGAACGTATGAGTATAGGTGTACATCTGCTCTTTCCCAAGCCTCGCTCATATCCACACTCCATTCTCATTAAAAGCTTAAAGAATCTATCTATATGAACTGGTAGTAAAAATGACGTTCTATTTTTTTGCGCCATTATATCATTCTGCAACTAATATCATAATCATAAAATTTCCACAGCAGCTATATGTTATGGCCTGCAATGAGAATGTCTGATCATATTAGTCTCTAGTATGTATCCACTTCTTGACTTTCTCTTGATTCTTCGTCTATAGTTTTCTTTTTCTTTCTTTGTTCCCTCTGTGATATCTACCCGTTTCTAATGAGAGATCATATACTCGTAAAGATACGCTCAACTATTTTGAATAGAAAGATATGAGGCTAGTAACTATATCCACTTTATCCTCTGGATCTAGCACAATGTGATTTTTAGTTATTCAACTTACGAAGGAATCTATCCAACTGGTAACTTCCGTTTGAGCTCATATTTTGTCTATAAGTAGAATTCACACTTTAGATAAAAACTCTATAAGGGTTCGTGCCATAGGACCTTTCTTCTCGAGTTATGATCATTTTACAAAATTTTCAGCCTATCCCAGGGTATTATAAAAGTAGCCTCAACAAGGAATTTCCATCTGAAAATTTTCCGATGAAAAGAACTCACGGTCCTTATTATATCCTGAAAGTTTCAGCTCAAACCAATGGTTCTGTTTCAAGATAATCTACTTGGACAAACTAGTACTTTCTCACAAAAGCTCCGAAAATAGTTCATTTTTGAGATATCCAATAGTGTAAGAAAAACTCATTCGTTTGAGCTGAAACTTTTAGGAAGCAATAAGAACTATTAGTTCTATTAATGGAACAATTTTCAGATGAATATTTCTTGTTGAGGTTGTTATTCATAATACTCCGAGATAGGTTGAAAATTCCGTACAATGACTATAACTCGAGAAGAAAGGTCTAATGGCATGAACCTTTCTAGGACTTTCATCTACAGCATGAGTTCTACCTATGGGCAAAATATAAGCTCAAACAGAAGTTATTAGTTGCATAGATTTCCTCGCTAGTGAAACAAAATCTAAGCGATCCAAAAGATTTCTAATCATTGCATCGTTCTGTAACGATTTTTATGAATTCTTTTAATAAAAAAGATTATAGAAAAAACAAAAACGTTCAATGATAAATGTATTTAAAAAGTGGAAGTGTGTGCTGACTACCACAGGGATTATTTCAGTCGTTTGATGAAATAAAAACTTGATAAACTTGTTTTTGTATTTCTTTTTATTCTATCCGCACTACTTTTTGTACACCCTAATATACATATAGACGACTAGGCACTAAAGGAAACGAGGGAAAAAGAATCAAGAGAAGATCAAGTAGAGGATACATATCGAAGGTAGATATGAAATGATATTATCGTCACATATCATAATAAATAACTCTTATCCTCGAAATTTTATTATTATGATATCGGTTGAACAATGATGTTATAGCACAGAAAAATATAAAATGGTTTTTATTATCA
Source organism: Rotaria sp. Silwood2 (assembly GCA_905329745.1). Lineage (NCBI taxonomy): Eukaryota > Metazoa > Rotifera > Eurotatoria > Philodinida > Philodinidae > Rotaria > Rotaria sp. Silwood2. The sequence continues at coordinate 32,741 of CAJNSZ010000890.1, read as the reverse complement.
TTTCATATCGAAAGACAGTCTCTTTAAGCTTTTTATAAGGAATTAAAATACATCTGCCACTACTTCTGGTATGGTCTGAATAAAAATCTTATTCTTCGACAGTTTCATATGGTTGGCATTTCTTTCTTCGATATTTTTTTGACATTTTTCATTCAGCCTTTTCCATACATATCTTTTCTATTCTATAACTCATGTTTATTCTTCGCGTGTTTCATAATTACATTCGCTTTATTTTACTTTGTTAATCATGAGCAATGAGTCTTGTAAAAATTCCATAAGAATCAAACAGTATTTTGTTGCTACTTTTATTTAATAATTTGTTTTTGTTCTTTTTTCCATTTTACTAATAAATTGACTCTCTTTTTCTTGTTAACTATAACCAGTGCACTCTGTAAAGATCGAAAAGACTTCTTGTATGAATGCATTGTTAGAAATCTAATTTTTCGTAGCATCGTTCAATGTTCAATGTAGGCAAGTGCAATAGTTTTGGTGAGGATGAGATCTAGAGACAGATGTTGTTCTGTCTTGAATTATGTTGTAATAAAAAAGATTTGTCAAGAAAAATCAACATCACAAAACTGCTCAAAGAATTACTACATTAGTGTCAATAAAAAGTAAAACTCTTCTGCTGCCGTTATTAACTCAATGATCGAAAATCTTTTAGAATGCAGCAAGCTAATATTGAAATATATAAAAAGCTACTATATCAACTTCACAATCAACATTAGCGGATGACTATTGAAAATTACAATCTGTATGTATTGATGGTTTAACACGTTTAAATTTAGCTAAAGCCTTTACAAAATTATCCAATGAAAAACATTAAAATTTTGATTTTGTTGAATGGATGCCAATATATGTATTTCGAATGGTATCATCGGGAACAAATGGAAATATGATGATTGATGGAGAAAAAGTTCCTTACGGTAAAACAAAATTTCAATTTAAAAAAAAATGTAAAATTCTTTTTTAAGGTCCTATTCAAGGTGAAGTTTTGCCAAGTATTGCTCGATGTATGGGTAAACAACCAAAAAATGATCAAAATGGATAAAAAGTATTTTTCTTCCAAGTGATTCAGGCAACGCCTTTAGTATATAAGGAGAATGTAAACTGATTTTTTTTCTTCTCTTGACTATTTTATTGTATATATAGAATAATAGTATCACTTATATATATGCGTCTTTCTTTTGCTTTATTTATTTTTAAATTGTAAACGAATCATTGTGATAACATAATAAGAAAAACAAATACAAATTATTTAATCATTGTTTGAAATAAAACTATTTTTAAACCTATTTACATAAATCAATTCGAATTCGAATTCGAAGTTGAATATTATGAATATTTAATTTTAATTGATTATTTGTGATTTTTCATTGAATACAATGATTATCAGTCGTTAACGACAAAATTTTTATTCAGCACCTCGTTTTTTCCAAAAATATTCAAGATTTCTGTCACTCCCTGTTCGAAAAATAAGCTGTTTTCAGAAAAAACAGAAAATCTTTTTCGTTTTTTCTCCGTTTATAGTTTCTTAATCATGCAAACCAAATTTCTCTGTCAATACTACTTCTATGAATTTAATTTTTTTTTGTTTCAAAGCGCACGTCAAGACACAGTGAAGTACAGAGCCTTTTTTTTGTAATAAGCTTTGACTTTACTATATATACAAACATTTAAAAAATTAGAGCGCCATGTTTAGAGAGCCTTTGGAGTCATTGAACTTTCAATCCTTTTTGCTCCTTTAGAAAGTAAGAATTTTAAAAGAAGACCCTGTGCTGCACGCCATCCTGACATACTCTGTCAAACAAAAAAAAACTATTATGTAGAATGAGCCTGCGCAGATCATCTGGTTTGCCAAATAAGCTATTTTTGACCCTTGTTTGGCTAGAATCTTTCTCAAACATCATGATGTTGGGTTAAAAACGTTACCATAGCTTCTACACTACAGCCTCAACAAATCTTGAAAATAGCATGCCATTTCAAGGTTTCTGGACTGAGATCGATTTTTGAGGGAACTTAATAAAAAAGACTGACTTACTTTAATCAAAACTTAGCTATTCTAAACACCTCCAGAAGAGTCAGAATGGGTCTGGGTATTGGGCTGTGGGCATGGGCGTTCATAGGTGTATCTTTCTTTTATTTACACCCGCGCCAAATCGACAACCACATCTGCAAATCGATACATACATAACAGTACTTACAAGCACATCCCGGCTCAAATAATAATGCTAATTTATCATTTGAATGTGATATGGAACTTTGATGCTCATTTGTGTCCCATATTAATATTTGTAAATTATTGTCAGCTCATGTTTGACATTAGGCATCTTCTTGATAGTACTCATTCATTACTGATATAATGTTTTCTGTTGGTCTTTCTGTTAATCCATTCTAACTATAAAAACGAAACGAATATAAATAAATTTTCAACAAAGACTCAACCAAAACATACCTTTACGAAAAATTTGACTTTTAACATTTGCTCACCAATACATGCAGAAACGAAAGTCAAAACAAAATATAAAAGCTGAAGAAAAGCTGTTAGAGCAATCCCTGTGGGATAAAAATGTGAAACACTATATAGCTATTGCTACTGATTGCGAGAATATAGTTGTATTCAATCTACCTTGAGACCCATTTGTTATCATCTTTGACGTAATCCTCTAGAACTGCAAGAAGGTAGCAGTTCATATATTCTGATGAGATGTTAGTGGTATACGTTCACTAATCATGCATCAAAAACGTCTGTTACATTTTGTGATGGCCCTAAATTCGTTTATAAAACAATATTCAGTATGATTTCTGTCTACTTTATTGATTGAATGCAAATGGAGCAGAACGCAATGTGGGAAAATAGAAAGTATGACGAAGAAAAGCAACACTATGATAATGTTATTGAAATTGAGATCATCCAGAAAAAAGTCATTCTTTATATTCTGTATCTTTTGAATTTTATTTTCAATCAAGACATTATCAAAATCAATGTTTAAAAACAATCAGCAATTGTATCATGTTTTACTGAATTTTTCAAACTAGCCGATGCTTTGAAATATTGATCAGATTTTCATTTCATTTTTATTTTTTATTAAGTACTAATTGCTTTTAATGTTTCACTTCAGATTGTAACAGAATATATTAAAATAATTCAACATGAATCAGAAAAATTTTTTTAAAAAAAGACTTCATTTTATTTTCTCAATTCTTTTGTTAAACTAACTTCGAATAATATTTAAATACACATGGGCCTTTAAATCTCATTGACTAGTAAGAATTGTTCGTACAGCTATATTTGACATGAACAATGATTGTATTTTATTAATAGTCTTTAATAAATATTCAATTATTATTTATGTTTATCTAATATTAATGAAACTATTTATATTTGCATATCGAGTATTTCCTTTCAAATGATTTTTGGAAAAAATAAATTCAAGTGTGTATTTAATTCAAATAATAATGAATCGTATAAATTGATCAAGCTTATCAATGAGTGTGTGGATGGGAATGTGTCTGTTGGTAGGTGTTGATGATGATTGTAAGCCCGTGTAGATATGAACGTCAACCTTCTTTTTATCGAGCGATTTTGACATTCACATCCGTACTAGTTTAACTTGTTTCAATCAACAGATCACCATCACATTTGAAACAGATTCATTTTGATTGACGATTGATATTTTCATTGAAATGGGTGTGGATGTAGGTCTTCTCTTCATTAAGTCATACAAACTCAGATGCTCACCAGCATCCATACGCTCTACTCATTTTCCTATATAGTACGGTTTTTCATTCCTTCCTTATTCGATGTGTTTTATGAAATGAACATGTAGGTTAGGCTTTGACTTGTTCACATCAGTCTCTAGTGTTTCTTCAGTATTGAGAGAAGAATAAATAATTTCTTTGTCGCATATTCAAATACGAAGTACCTTACTATGAGTTGTGTATCTATGTCCCACTGCTAAATTGACAATATCATCGGCAATAACACCCTTACGAAAACGAAAACTGCAGAGACTGTTGAGTCTTTTTTTTTTACAAAACTATCAAATTGTTTGCTGATCGGTCAATTCACTATATACGAATGGCACTTGAGATCAAAGTGCGAATTTTGTATGACCGGACCATAACCAGACACTATTGTCATGTTCAAATAGTCGTGTGACAATAAAGCAAAAGTATATCGTAGCAGAATTCTAGTGATGAGGGCTTTTTTTGGATAAAAGTGTCTTTGAGTACTACTTTAAAAGAAGATGAAATAACATTTACTGAATATGGTGCATTATGAAGACTGGAAAGTAAAAGGTATTGATCGAAAGAACAGAAAAATTATGAAAAACAAAAAATAGGCATTGATATGGTAATTATGAAAGTTAGTTTTGCAGATACGTATATACTAACGGCTCCAAAACAAAAAATGATGATAAAGGATCTGGCCAAGCTTGTTCATTTTGAAATGAAAGATTAAAATAAAGTCTACACGTTAAAATGAAAGACTAACACACGTTTGATGTCAAGGTTTCATTACAAATACTATATATTTTGTTGATTGTAGTTGATTAGTTGAACCCAAGAGTCGATTGCATGAAGCACTTCTAATGGAACTTCATTTTCAGCAAATCACGGCTCTCTGTCGACATCTTATAAGAACATGTAGAAAAAAAACGATGCAAGTTAGTAAAAGAAAACAAAGCTATTAATAATGTACAAGCTTTGTAGTAGAAATCGATGAGAAATTTGTTGCTTTTACTGTAGTAATGGTCGATATTTAATAAGTCATTGAAGTTGTGTGAATACTGGTTGTTTTGTCCGACGAAAGCATTGGCAATTCGAACCATCTGTATATATCATAACTTTCCTGCATTAATATATATAGATTGCTCGATACATCAGGTCCAGTGCATCCATTCTGATTGCATGCGTAAGTGATGGCTGAGTGAGGTCCATTCAGGTTTGGTCTCATTGTAAAGATCAGTCGTACTTGGAGGTCTTTGAATTCCGAGTTCCATATACCACAGGAGAAACGTGCTCCGTAATTGCTTATCCATTCTGCATAACATACCTCATCTAAGCACGGATATGTTCTTTGGTTATCACTATCATCAAAGCATTGTAATTGACCCTCCATTCTACTACGATGTCGGTCTTTCCAGCTGTCCCTATTTTTTTTCTTCGTTTATAAATGGTTTGTGAACATTAACATGTCGATACAGAAGTATGTCGAAGTGACACTGTAAATATGTGAGAGACATCGACGAATTGAATAGCCAATCGAGTCGATCAAGAAGAATAGACGTGTTAAAGAAATATTCGGTGCACAAATCTATCGTGCACATCAGTTCAAACCGCGATTTAGCATGGCCATTGCATGGCACTGTTGTTCTTACTCGAACTTGATTTTTCTAGTGGTCAAAGAGCGTAGTATTTTCGATGCCAAAATGTAGAGATGCACTGTTTACTGACTAATCAATGTCGATTATTAAGTGACACGATTGACCTTTGTTTGCCCGATTCTTTTTCATAGCAAAGAAACTTTTCTGCAACTGAATCTGTGGAGTTAAAGAGTGAAAGAAAACTCTCACTCCTTCGATTCCACTATCAGTGCACTGTGGTAGGACAGAAAGCAGATTGATGCCCGTAAGAAGTAGTAGAAAAAGTAAGATACAAAATAGTAACTTTATCATCTAGAGAGAATGGAGGAAAAATCAATGAAACTTACAAGTATCTGAACAGTAAAGGTGGATGATAGATTGAATCAAACACAGTCAAAATGAGCTACTGAATTTGAATACATATTTTTGAGACTACACAATTTAGGAGGAACCCACATTAATAAAATATCATGTTGAACCTTTAATAGATGAATATGACGTTTTTCTCATAATGCACATGCTCACAGGCCCAATAGAAAATCGACAAACATTTTAATAAATCAAGAAAGGGCTACATTGTGAATATTGATGAAGGATCAGTGTTCATCGGCATCATTTCGAAGCTTTGCGAGGCAGCTTCTTAATGCTTTGCATCTTGAGCCATGATAGAATGACGTATAAGAAAATAATTGCTTCTTGCTATGCGTGTCGATAAATCAAAATTAAGAAAGACGTATAACTTTTGTGATGGTGCATAACACACCTCGCTTTCATCTTTGAGCAAAAATCTCTTCTATTTCTTCATTTTTTTTCATAATGTCATATATTGAATCAAGTATATTATTAATTAGAAATACAAAATATGTAGTTCCCATAAAGTACTCATTTTGCACTTCTAATCGATAATATGTTTAATGCAATACAAAGCAACTTCAAAAACAGAGAGAAGCTAAAAGACTTTTGCATAGAAGTGTTGGACTATACAGATACATTCGTAGACACAGTATTGATGAATCGTTCTAGCAGTTAATGCACTATAGAAACACTTGACATTGGAAGGTAGTATACTCGTTGCTAATAAATAAGCAACATTTAGTCTGTTTCACTAGTCAGTCAGAGAAGCAACCCCGTCAATAGTGTGTTTTAACGTAATTCTTACCTTTTTGTTTTTAGGTAAAAATTATCAATTGATAGTTTTTCGAGATAGTGTTAGAAGTTCAACACAATTTTTGAAATCGATTTACATCTGTTAAATGCAACTTGATGAGTAGTTGTAACTGATTTTTCATATCGAAATGCATCTGAGAGCGTATAATATATTCATATTTGTCGCATATCATCGGGATAAAAAAAACTCAAAGAATTGGTGGAACCAATCAGCTGGCATATGTACTGTTTGGAATTGGCTAATATTGGTCGAGTGGCTCCACCAACTACTCAGAAGAAGACAGATGATTTAAAATGATTCATGATTATTTGCATTTCATGTCTTCAAATGACTACTAATGTTAGGCTTTCTGGTCGCGAAGCTAAGTCTGTTATACAAGCAATGATATATTACTTATCCTCTGCGGTAAAAAAAGGGAAAACCGTGATTAAATTCAACTCTATAGGTGATGTGCATGGCATGGGCATTTCACGTATGCATTGTAACAAACTTCCATTCCAATCTGAAAGGTTAATTAAAATTTTTATAAAGTAACCTATGTAACGATGTTTTCTTGATTTTCATATGACACATGCATGTGTCATGCACATCAGATTCCCATAAAAAACATTGCAGTAAAAATCCAGAGTATTTTTGTTTATGAGTACATTTATGCAATTTTCGACGGTAAATGCCATTCTTTGGTCTAGATTTTGATTATAATCGATTATTTTGACTTTAACCAGACTTCAATTGAAAACTGGTTATAATCTTAATAATTGATCTGAATGTTTATCATTTCAATCAAATTCGTTAGCTAATAATCGATTATAAGCAATTAACTAGTATTAAACGTATTTTCATGCAAAATTTATCTTAATTTTCTTAACCCGATTAGATATGTAATTGCATTCAACCGGATTCAACGGATGTCAATCAATTGTAAGCCATTATTGGACTTTTCATCCGATGGCCACGTATAATCGATAATAATTCGTTAGTGTTTTTCAAAATCTGATGGATCTTTCTATCAATCGATTAAAATCACTGTTAACATTTGAAATCAAAATAAGTTATGAAAAAAAGAATGTATTGATTTTATTCAGATTTATTTCAATCAATATGCCTGGTTATGTATAATCAAATTGACTGTCAATAGGTTTCTATCAATTTTTAAATAGAACTGTGATATCGCCGTGTGTGCAATGAATATGAAATTTTTAATTATCAATAGAAAGTTAATGTTGGAGTAAAAGAAAAGACAAACGTCCATATACACACGTCCAACGGCATCCTCAGCTAGTTTGAGAGAGAAAGACAAGAAAAAAGATTGGTACCAGGTACGACTACTACATATAACTAGATTGAGGTTAGTGTTCTTCAATGAAAGTTGGTTTATTTACTAAAATGGACCAAGATAAGATAACAAAATATAAAAGCAGTGAATAGAAACATGCAAATGTAGCATCATCGTTGAATTTTAGAGACGAATTTTAGCGATAATGTGCTTTTCTATATTTTGTATTTTACCAGCCTCAGAAAAAGCATTGCCTGCTAAGTTTACACTAAAAAGTGTTTTGTTTTGTATAAGAAGATCAGCAATAGCTTCGATACTCTTATCTGTGATTTTGTTTTTCCCAAGACTAATATGTCTTAATGTGGAATTAGACTTTAACCCAACAGCGAGTGATGCCATCCCAGAATCAGTGATTTCATTGTTTGATAAATATAGAGACCATAAAGTGGTGTTCTGTTGCAGCATTGCAGCTAGTTCAGTGGCGCCTATGTCTGAAATTCTATTATTGTCTAGATAAAAATTGATTAAAGTCGTGTTGTTCTTCAGTGCGTGAGCCAGATGACTCGCACCAACATTGCCAATATCATTCTCTGCCAAACTAAGGGTTTTCCAATGGGTATTTCTTGTCAATTCGTCAGCAATCAGACGCATGTCATGATCAGTTAAGTGTCTCTCGCGGAATTCAGCGAAATCGAGTTTAGCTTTTTGACGAATGCGCTCTTCTAATTTTTGGTTTTCATAAGGTTTGTTATCGGCTGGAGAGATGTGTTTCAAACTACTTGTTAATGACTGTACCGGTTTAGAAGACTTAGTCGCCAGTTGAGGTGTCGATGAATGTGACGCTTTCTCCCCAGTCTGAATAATGTTTGTAGCAACTGGTCCTGTTGAAGGTGAATCGTTGGGAAACGGTGGTTGCAGAAGAACATATCGAGGTTTTGTCTCTCTGATATGGATTATATGAAGGTCAGGCGCTGGATTGATTTTACCCAACACTTGAAATTGAGTGGCTGGTAAAAGAAGAATCTCACTTTCATCTTTAAAATAGGAATGCTGATGAATTTCTTTGCCCGCTTCACATTCGATATTGAATAGTGTTCTTACACCTGTTTTACCAAGAAATTTTTCAGATTCGAGTACATTCAAAGATTCTGTACAAGAGCTAAACAAGATACTTTCTATTGACTTCTTTTGAACAAACATGAGAAGAAAAACTACCTGAATCCCCACCATACGAATGCCTTTCCGACAGAATATTGTTCGCTGAGATCAGCTTTCACTCCACGCCATACAGTTTTTTTCACAGATGGAAGTTTCCATAGAGCCGATAGAAATAATTTAAGATAAAAAAAATAAGGCACGAGACGATCACGATCTTCAGCGCGAAGAGCTGCATTAAGAAGTGCATAAAGTGAATTATCAGCCGGTTTCCATTCCATCGTATAAAGATGAATCGCTGCTGATTCTTCTTGAGTGAGATCATTCGATGGTTTTTCTGCAGTTCTCTCTTTGGCAATCCATGCATTGCGCGCAATATTTGATATCATAGTTTCCAATGATTCTACGCTTATCTCAAGTGGCAAGATTGGATTACTTTCATAGCCTTCAATGCTACATCAGAGAAAAAATGAAAAGAAAATCATTTCGAAAATAAAGTGTCTTACGGTGACAGCATAGTTATCGGCTCATTTTTAATATCGGACACTCTCTGATTTACTGCCGCATGGCCGCCGGATGACGCTTTTGGATAATTAGCAGATGCCATATTTTTTGTCTTCGTGATTCTTATTGCGACAACTTGCCTCACCGGCCGGTTTTTATTTTAATAATGCGACAACTATTTTTCTTTCTTCCATGTGACACAAAAACATGCATACTTATTGCTATTGCAGGTGTAAAATGAAACAGAACAACATTCATTTTATCGACAGAGCGTTTCTTTGTCGATAGTTGTTTAATGCGCATTCTGCACAACCTCTATGCATCTTGGAAGAACGGGCGTGTATTGCTGATAATAATTTAAAAATTCGAACAGAACGACTATGTTACGGGTGTGAATGCGGATAAAGAAAAAACTCACAGCGACAACAATACCAATCTCCGCCCACCTATGCTAAAATTCAAGAAAAAGTAGTATATGTGCTGACAAATAGATTTTTACTCATATATTTGATAGATTTTCTGTTTTACTTGATATTTCAGTTATGACAAACCTGATGAGTTCAAATAATATCAAGCCGAATCTTCTATTCACTATTCTTCTTTTTGAATAACATTCGAATTCTGCTATAAATGTTTGATGAGCACGATATATTGGAAATCATAACTGAATTTGAAACAATGACAAAGATCTCAGAAACTGAAAATTTTGTGTTGATTCAAATTTTTCAATAATTCAATTTCTGCTACAAAATTTAGAGCTCGGCACAAAATGAGAACGGTTCGTATAAATGCTGACGTTGTGCTGTACTTTTTTGTCAAGTGTGAAGAAACTCACCGCCGATGGTAGTCAACAGAGTTCGCCACTTGTCGCGAATTCACTGCGTAGGTTTACAATGTCTTTATAATAAAAACGTATACTGTATGAGAGAAAGGAATTAGTTGTCAGCCAACGCAATTGCCAAACTAAAATATTGAAAAACTACTTGAATTTTATGTAGATACAGAAGCAGCAATCCTTGTTTGTGCTATGGTTTTTGAAATGAATGAAACTTTTCAAAACAGCATTAAAATGCTGTTAGCCCGATTCCTGCAGGATTAACATGTGAAACACAATTGAGCTGCCGGTCATGTAAAAGTGAGGATTAATCCCAATATGTTTCGGCTTATGAATTTCTGCCTACACTTAATACGTGTCGATGATGAAAGATATTAATCGCAACATATTGCAGTGAGTGTGAAAGAAAGACAAAGGACAACCACTATACTAATCCTGTAGTGAACTTTGATCTCGCGGTTATGTCTGTTACGGTCTGTAGTGAGACCCGGGAGGAGGGGATCCAAATTACTAACCCCTGTATACTTCAACACTCCGTTTAGATCATGTTTCAGAAAATATATAGTTGATAGTGCAAGAATATCAAGTAACATATATATGAAGCAAAATGTTTTACAAATTCATGCAAAAATAAATGAATTAAACCAAAAATATTTGAATGTCGAAGATTTCGAATACACTTTAAGTTTTGAAAATGAATTAATGAAATGTTTATATTAAATTATTGTTGACAAAACATTTACACGTGTTGAAAATATCCATGTTTCGTATCCGAAATCTTTCCAACATTATATATTTAGTGTGCAACAAAAGTTTCGCCCGCATCGAAATGAAGTTTTTATATTTTTTGACGGATGAGATAATACTTTTCAAGGTTTCAACACTTTGACATAGGAATAACTGTAATTTTATGAAATGTCTCATTGATACAAAAATGGTTTGAAATTGAACGTAACTTTTTTAAACTGATTTCAAATTCCTATTGACTTTTACTAATTGCCACTATCTTCAGTTTCTTTGCAATACCATAATTAATTTTTAAATTAATAAACATGATTTGTGTAATATATGTAAATATGAATGAAGGAGCTACCAACGAGATTTAATCTAAACATTAAAATTTAAAACGAATCAACTTTTTATAACATTTGGCTATTCAAAGGAAGAGTAGGTGATATACAAAAAACGTAAGTGTACATGGCAGTACGTTCTTAATTATAATTTCAAGATAAGATGTTAAAAATACGAACTATTTTATCATTCTTTAATCAGTGACAAACATTCCATGAGACGAAGCAAACTTTGAGTTCTTCCTGAGCTAAGTAAAAAAAAAAGACCAATATCCTTAACACTTGATCATTTGTCTGCAAGTGAACAAACTCGATAATTATGATTGTAGAATCAAAATCTAAACATATATGTTCATGCTAAAACACCTGCCACTGCGTAACTAATTTATATTTTCGCGATAAAGATGGATTTAAAAATGCATTACTAGAATACTCCATCTCGACCGAGGCAAGTCGTTATTTTATAACGATCTTTTACACTAGGATGTCAATAAGAAAAAGGAGCAGACAGCCGCTTCTCCCTTTCAAATGTTGCCTTTTTTTTTCTTGTTACGGAAGTTAAACTGTTTTACCCTTTTATTTTCTCTACCTTCGTGTTATGTTATCGAAAACATCAATATACATGATAAACTAAACACTAACTCCGAAAAGAAAACAACATTTTGAAACAGAACGAAAAAAACGAACATGCTGTACCTTTCAAAAGGATGCAAGGAAAATAAAAGCGGCATTGTTATCGTGCGCATATAAAGATTGCTTATTTGGTTGCTTTTTTCCTTGCTAGACGACACAAAAATATATTTACTGATACCCATTAAAAAAAGGCGAGTGAGTATTTTTGAATAACTGTCCATAGAATCAAGATATAACGCTGCGCTTTTCACCATTGTAAAGAGCAGATGATGTCGCATCGAATAGTATTTTATAGATTCTCCTATGATGTTTTATGAAGTTTGTTTTAGTGAAACCTATAATAATGTTTCAGAAAAATAGTTCATTTTAATACTAGAAAAAAAATGGAATTTCCTTACAGTAGTTGCTTGCAGAACTGGCAGAGAATTTTGACTATAATACCTATAACTCTTGAACAACTAAATCTAAAAATCTGAGGCTTGCGCAGTTTTGTAGGACTTCCATTGGCGATTTGAATACATACCTAATCATTAAAAAGTCACTAATAATTACCCCTTCCCCCGCAAGAGAGATAGATTTTCAAAAGGGTTGATCGAAAACCTTAAATAACGCAGATCGGAAAATCTTGTAATATAGTTACGATTCGATACGTCCTCATCTCCTCTTTCTAAAGATGAAAACTTGAGCTCTCCATCTTGTTTTTATCAAAAGTTATTCAGAAAATTTCTACCCCCGTTCCCTTTCTTTTGAAATGGACATTAGACACTTTACGTTATAGTGTGAATGTTGTGTAGCCCCATTGGTTTTTGTGCACTGATAACAATACTCATTTTCAAAAAGAATTTCAGACCACATCAAGACATTTTAAATTTCTCGAATAGAAACTGCATCATCAAGTTTATTACATTACGTTTCGCGATGAGCACGACGCCAACAAACGTTCGTAATTATTTCAAATTAGATCTCTTGATAGCACGTTCGCATTTTATACTTCGTCAATTGTTTAAAAACCGTTATTCTCTATTCAACGGCGGTAAAGTATGGGATGACTCGTCGACAAGTGGAAGCAATTATTTAGCTAATGTTATCGCGAAAAATAAACAGTTTAATTTAACAACCGTGCAGAAAACATCCGTTTCTAATGGTGATTCAAAAGAATGGGATTTAACGACGCTGACTGCTCTTCTGCTAAATAGTGATCGCCCAAAAGCACTAAATAAAACTCAAATACAACAGCTCGACAATGAAGACATGCTTTTAAAAGAATTAAGAGATATTCGAAATAAGTTAGCTCATCACCCGTCAAAATCTATTGACGATACTGAGTTTAATCAGCTTTGGACTGAGCTAGCGGCAATTCTAATTGCATTTGGTGCTGTCGACAATGAACTAGATAAACTAAAAGATGACAGCGTATTTGAATCGTCTAGTCAATCGATAAATGAAGAAAATGTGAAGGAGGCAGCACGTTTAAATTCACTGGGTACACAAGCTCACAAAGATCGAAAATTTTCGGACGCTATAATATTATTTACAAAAGCAACTATCTTACCGGGTGTTTCAGATCACGACCGTGCTGTTTTCTATTCGAATATGTCTTCTAGCCGTCTAGCACTGTATGATCAGCAGCGAGATACTTCAGATAAAGATGAAATTGATGATCCAAAAGACCAACGATATCGTGCACTGAGAGATGCTAAACAAGCTCGAATTCTTTGGCCAACATGGTGGAAAGGACATTTCCGTGTTGGTAAAATATATGCTACCTTAAATGACCATGACAAAGCTATTAATTCACTTGAACGAGCATTAGCTCTTGCTCCTACAAACGATGATATAAGGAAAGCATTGGACGAAAGTCGACAAACATACAGTCGACAATCACGATATGAACACCTAGACCCAAGAATAAGACCAAGAACAATACCTGAACAATTAAATGAACTTCAGGAAAAATTAGGTATTGACCCACAAAACGTACGTATCGCTCATAGTTTACTAGACGAACTAGATCCAGTTGCAGCTGACGTGGTCAAAGGACATAAATATGAACACGGAGATACTGATGTTAAACAAGACTATGAGCAAGCGGCTAAATATTTTGCTAAAGCAGCATGTCAGGGCAACGCTGAAGGGATGTATAATTTAGCTCGATTGACCGATCGTGGTTTAGGTGTAAAGAAAGATCATAATATGGCTCTTCAACTGCTTGAACAAGCCGCTGCACAACCACCACAAAATCCAAAATTTAAAGGTGTTCGGAATCTCGGCGTAGCTGAAGCTGAACATGCTCTAGGGCTTAGGTATGCTGAAGGTGTTGCTGTCCACAAGAATCTACCAACCGCTGCTTATTGGTATAAACGTGCTATAGAGAATGGTAGCGCTGAATCAGCCAACAATTTGGCTTTAATGTATGAAAATGGAACTGGTGTCGATAAAAATCTTGATAAGGCTGAACAATTATTTCAGCTGTCAGCTAGAGGGGGTGATCCAAACGCTATGCTGAGTTTAGCTGAGCACTTACTTGATAAACATGACTTTGAAATGGCCAAAATTTGGTATGATCGAGCTTGCGAATCTGGTAATATTCTTGCTCAGATGAGCCGATCTAATTTCGAAAAAGTGTTCCAAGACAAGAAGCAGTTAGTAGATCGCTGCCCGTCTAATGTTTTACCAGCGATTGATACGATGAAAAACGTCTTCAACTCGCTAAAAATAACAAAGACCATCTATACACTATCTGATCAACCATATATCTATGATTATAACATGTTAAACGAATATGCTAATGGTGGTTCAATAACGGCTAAAATATTATGTAATGCTATAGAGCATTTTGCGCAAGCATTGAACATACTAATACAATCTGAAACCTTAACTGAAAAAGAAGAAGACTTATTGATACATGAACTTGCAGAATGTTATCGTATTGAACATATTGTCGCTCAATTTCCTGGCATAAAGATGCGTCAAAAAATTGAGAAAATCGTTGACCGAGCACTTCACCGTTGCAGCGAAAAAATAGAGACTACCACTTCGCGGCGTGACGAAGATGCTCGAATATGTTATGCTGTATTACATATGGATTCCCATGAATTAATTGATCAGTTCCTTAGTTCATGTAAACAAAAGTATCCAAAGTCAATCTATTTTTTTGACTTGAGTGCAGCAGTAAATGGCTGGTTAAATCGATATGACGCTGCTCTGTATAATGCTAATGCCGGTCTAGAAATAGATCCAAATTACAGCGAGTTATTGTATTATAAAGCTGTTGCTTTGCGTCTGCTGAATCAAGATATTAATGAAGCAATCGAAGCGTATCAAGCATTTTTTGACAATAGCTCCGAAGGATCATCGTAAAGTACCTGAATCGTATTATGCGATGGCCAGTTGTTATCTTGTACGTCACAATAATGATTACGTAGTAGATGCTGTCAAAAGAATATATGAGCAAGGTGAAGAGGCAGAAAAAGTACAATTACCATGTTTTCTACCTTATAAATCCAACAGTAAAACGCTGCTCAAATCTTTGTTTGATCCTCAATCTCTATCTAATCCAGAAGTAGCAGCCCCTTCTCTTGACCGCAAATCACATCTTACTGATCCACATTGAATCGAAGTTATTAAGCAACATCGTGAATGGGAGGCTAGATCATTAAGTGAGAAAAACAATCCAAAACATAGCCTTATATCGTACACTCATAAACCTCGAGTTAAACAGCAAACGGCCAAATCATTAATTGGCTTAAAATCAATTTCATTGAGAGAAATGGACCCAACAAAAGATCGTGTTTATCATGGATATGTTCTATCTGTAACAATTATCGAAGAAGCGTACTCATGGACCCCATCCATTCATCTTGTAATTGAAGATGAACACTTCGATTGTGAACGAATGTTCATTTATGGATTTCCTGAAGGGCAAGGTAAATACTTAACCAGCAAAGTCTTCGCAATTGGTAGTAAAATGAACATTATAAATCCATACTTACGATTAGGTGCAAATGACATGAAATCCTTAATTCGTATTGACGACTTTTCATCAATTATAATGCAAAGTGAAACCGAACGAGTTTTGAATATGTGCCGATACTGTGGACAACCAAATGCATTACATGTTTGTAGCAAATGTAAGCAAGCACGTTATTGTACAAAAGAATGTCAAACAATGGATTGGAAATTATATAACCATAAACTGATATGTAAGAAACAATGAAAATGATATATAAATTAATAGCATTTGTACTACTACTTTGAAATTTTTTTTTATTATAACTGTCTAATTGGACGTAATTTCATTTAAAAAGATACATTATATAATAAACAAAAACTACGTAGTTTTATACTTTAAGTTTGTGGATTCAAGTCATGTTTGAGGAACAACTGTGGTATTGTGTACTTGCATGAAATTATAAACTTCTTGTCTCTGTGATAAATAGAGAAAGTTACTAATTCAATAACTGAAAGTAAAATTATATAGGACGACTTTCTATTCAATCAAAGTCATTTTTATTGGATACGGACTTGAGAATATAGGATTATATATCCGACATCAAATTATCTCTGTCTAGGCAAACTTACCATTGTGAGATGATTTCTGATACGATCTTATTTTAAGCATTTTATCTCCTTTTTCCGATAGTGATAAAAAAGAGGATACAATTCGAAAACCGATAGAGTTTGCCATGTAGTATTATAACAAAATTAGTGCATTTGAGAACAAGACTAGCACGAAAATACTTTATCGAGAGAATGTGTTATTATGTGATGTGAACTCATTTATTCAAATGGCATCTATTCATTTCTACTACAGGAATTAATTGACTGATTCACATTAGATGGAAAGTATCATTACCATAAATTTACTGATCCTGTAGACCGAAGATATAATTTTAAAATTGTTAGTTTAATTCACCAGTAAATTAGCATCTGTTTTAATTATTCAATTATATATTTTCACATGTTGGGCGAAGCTATAATGCAAAAAAAGCAAATACATGCGCTGTACTTAGGTAGCAGCATCTCAAAGAGCTTTCTAGGAAAATAGATGAATATTTAAACTTTATATATTGTCGCGAATAATCGATCGTTTTTTTTTATTATTACATTCGTTATAAAAACAAGCTTCACTTAAAAAACACATCAATTAAATCGACGGTGAATAATGTACAAGAAATTCAGATGCAAAGTTTTGTTCAATTGGTGACAAAAATGTATGATTGTGCTTTTTGGAACTAGAATGGAAGATGACATTCGAAAACCATTATTAGATGAATTGGTTCAGGTGTAATCATTTCTTAAAAAGATGTTCATGAGCATCGAGCACTTGGTCTAATTGGATTATCATTGTACAAATGTAGTTTGAAAGTCGTATCAAGTGTTCACATAATAATACTAAAATTGACAGGGAAAAAAAGATGATTTTTCAGAATAACTTTATACAAATATGGCTTGTCATATTTCTTAATTCACTGAAATATTGTCCCTCAATTTTGTGTTTAGATCAAAAGATTCGTTGTAAATAATAGAAACGTTTTTGACCGATTTTTAATTTCTATATACATTCAAAAAGTCTTAATAATTACCACTTTGCAACTCTATTTTCATATATTGCTCTATCGTAAATTAAAAGTAATTTTTAATAATCACTGAACGAGAAATTTATTTTTCTCGATAAAAATATGCAAAAAAGTATTTCTTTCGGTTTTTCTAACCTTTCAGTCCTAATTAGTGTCGAGTTGTATCAAAAGGAAAGGATCTTATTACGATAGAAAATCTTAAACATACACCATTGATCAATACATTCATGTAATAAAAAAATGATTTACTGCCCACCATTTTGGTGGAATTTTCCCACAGAAAAATGATGACCGAAATAAAAAAGAATGAAGTTTGTCGAGATGAAATGGACACATTCAGGCATGTTTTATAAAATCATTGATGATTTTAAAAATTTTCGTTGGTATAAATGATGAATTTTACATCAAAATTGTGCCCTTAAATTTATTTAAAATACATTATAATCATAACATGAAAAACATGAAAAAGTAACTGTAGTTTTATTAGCACCTGAGCCTGCTGAAGACACAGGTGTAATAATTTGACCTGGAGCTTTCTCAAAGTCCAGATTTATTGTCCTTCCAGAATTTTCATAGTGCACTTTTGAAAAGCTTATTTTTACTCTATAATCATCGTAGATTGACATATATTTACAGTATGAATCTTAGTGTACATGTGGACATGAGTCTTCTCTTTTTTCAGATACAAATCTACACCTGCAAATCATTCACACACTCTCTAAATAGACATTCGGCAGAGAAAGCAAATAGAAAAGATTCCCTTTATATCACATCGCACATTATACGAAAGTTGGCCGTGTGATAATGATAAATAAGAATAGAAAACACATGTTCTACTAAGCCATAGTCAATGCCTCTCTGCGGCAAATGCTGTGTGTGGGTGGGTTGGGATGAAGGGAGGACACCCTGCCACAGAGACGCGCATGGACACATCCATGTCTTCACCAAACGCCAACAGAATTGGATATAATTTCACCCAACAGACATGCCATTTCGTTTGCTTCATATTGAGTCGTGAGAATGTATTCACCTGACTCGTGCCAATAACAGTAGACCTGAACGGCATCGATGTGGTGCATGCGTGTCTCTGTGACTGGCTGCCTTTCCTTCATCTACACACCAGCATGACGTTAGCAGGCAAACTATAGTTCACTTACCCACTAACATAGTAAATGTTTTCAGAATATAAACAACTTCACTTAATTTCTGGAAGTGTCTAATGACTTGTTTATCAATCTGTTGCCAACTCGTCTTATCTGATTGTGACTGCGATCGACTCAGTCTTTTCAAAGTCCATGAAAAAGTATCTGTCTTGAATTACCATCAGATTGTGAATGCTGTATATTTTCGAGTGATCTCAAACTTCCTATGTACAAAAACCTTAAGTATATTTTTAGAAAGTATTCTCATACGCATGTTCGTCCATCTAGCTCAGATATTTTATCTTTTCTTAACGAATTGATGTGCCATTTTTCATTTGTAGTGCTTGTGCATAGTGATGATCAGTAGTACATGAGCGTTTTCAAATGTGTCACAGAACAATATGGAAAAGGAAAAATAGAATTGGATGTGATCGATAAATCTTCTAGTCAACATTTATCACATATTCTCACTTGATTTTGAAAGAAAAAACGTGGATATAACTACCATGATTAATTAAAAAGTTTATCTTTGAAAAATCAATTGAAACATAAAAGACGATCTTTTTTCAATGGTAGGTTGGACTATTATCATAGTCGTATTCTGTATAGTCTCGAGAAGAATAATCATCTCATATGTCACTTAAAACGAAAGGAAAAGAATTTAAAAATCTATTTTTCTAACACACGCCTCTGTGAATCTACACAATTTTCTGTAGACTTTGACGCTGACGATCAGTGAGAGTACGATAACGACAATAATTTATCAGCAATGTACGAGCAAATGCAAAGTTCTGGGCTTAAGAATGCTGTTGTATTTACATGACATTTCGATGAGAAATCTGTTGAATTTATTCCGGTTATCTCTATCGAATTATTCAATGGTTTTGAGAATCAAGAACCAACGATACAAGGAGAGATATACAGAAGAAACTTTCAGTTAATGTTTAAAGAACTCTATGTGTTTTTTCCAGAGTTCAAAAAAAGGTGAAAACATCTATCAACTATAAGAGACAGATTAAAGGTACCCGCACCAATAAATACTACGACGACAAATTCATTCAAGAGACGAAAAGAAATAAACTATAAGCCACCACAGAAGATAAAAGTGAAGAATGATTCGATAAGTAAATCACAATACCGTCCACAATGCAATAAAAAATTTCGATTCACTGATGATGTTAAACAGCATTACGATATCAAACATACTGAATCCATTTCCAGCTCCACAACTTATCAAACATGCTCTCTCACTGATGAAACAGCAATAGTGTCCGAAAAGAAATGGAACGAAGAATGCGCATAATTTGCTGTCTCTTTCACAAATTATCGTACAATTCTTAACAGACCCAGAAAAAGTTCCCTTGCACTGTTGATCATTTAGAGTATTTTCGAACGGAACATACCGAAATAAAATCTTCCAACAGAACTGCAGCAGAATTTTTTGCTGATCCACACAGTATGCAATGCCCTAGAACAAAATTCCCTACACTAGTTTACATGACATTGGAAGCGGCTCGAAAAGGAACCTCCATTTCATCATGTAAGACAAATTAGTGTCCACATGATGAGTTTAAATTGAAAACAACCATTTACACATTCGAAGAACTTTGGTTGCATACAACTGTATAACACAATAATGCAAAAATTAAACTGGCATGTTGTGATCCAATAACCGTATACATTCTAGAAGAATACAAGAATCATCGTCTACATTGTAATCAGTATCAGAGATCAAAAACAAAAACCAGCTATTTTTTTTCAAAGATAACTCGAACCGAACTCGAACTAGCGAATTTCGTCTTGATTCAGTCTCTAATGAGAACTATATTAGATTCTGTGGGGTGTAACAGAAACACTTTCATTTTTATAATTTTAATAACTAACGTTTAAAAATTCTTAGAAATTATCGGTTTTTATCCGTTTCAGCTAAATATACCATAAAACCTGACGATGAGTGGAAAGTGTTAGAAAACATAGCATAGATTCTAGACTAAAGTCCTAACCTGCTAAACCTTTATGTCTACGAAATATAGCCAGGTATGTTTTTATTTCGTCCGACGTACTAGAATCACTGTCAATTTGTATTGAATATTAATAAATGATATTTATCCGTTTATTAGTGGAATTATTAAGTTAGAAAGCAATAAAATATTTTTTTAGGGATATGTCAGAATGAACTTGAGGGTATCAGTATTCTCCGTACACATTTACGCCCCACATTCACACCAACAAGTTTCTTTTATTCAGCTTTAATTTCTTCTCGCACATCAATATTATTACCCTGATGTACATATCCCTGCACTTTTATTTCTAAGCATTAATCTATACTTATATACGTAATCCCCTTAACATTGCTGCTTTTGTTTATTTGTTATATCACAGAAACATTTCGAACTATCTACATCAACAGTCAACGTATCGACCCAACTACAATAAAAAAAAATGCAAACGGTAGACACATATCCAGAGCTAGAGATATTTCTTAATGAAACCGAATTTTCTCGATACTGGCGAGTATACGTTGGACTTGATTGAAACCCTGTTGGCACTGTGCAATGCGATACTGAAGAGATATCAGGAATTATCCGTCACATTGTGCATTATCAATAAGCCGCCACTGTCCATGTTTAAGAACGATGAAAGAAAAAAACCAACATCGGCGAAAGAAATTTGCAAAGAATTACTTGTTTTCGACGAGAAAGACACAGAAAGGAACGAAAAAATAACGTCTTGTTGTTGAGTTATGATACAGCAAGGCATTCGTTTACCTTTTCTTTCTCTTTCGTGCAACATTAGCGCACGATCAGCATTGTAGTTTTTCAATTGCTCCTGACAAAAAGAAGACGACGAACGTAGCAACAAGAAAAACAACAAGTCAGGTGTGTGTTAATTCATTTGTTTTTTTCCTATTTTAAAATGCGTTTTGCCTTCTAGATTTTATCTCTATTGACAAAAACATGTCAGGCAATCCTCAGTGGTTCTGGAATGCTGCATCGAATCCATTTTCGAATACGAATCCACCAAATTGGACAGCTTATTCAGCTGCCGACAATGCCAAGATTGAGGACGCTTTTCAAAAAGGTGATACAAGCGTTCAGCTAGGAAATTATGTCATTCATATTAAGGATAAAATGCAAGTGAACCAAAGCGACTTTAGTCGACAGCGACAAATCAAACGCGGAGAATGACATTGGTAATAAACTTGTACGAATGAAATAAATTTCTATTCCTCGCATTAATATTTTCCTTTACGTTAGTCGCGCTGATTTTATCGATCTCATCAAAGGAAGCATGTTCGTTTCCAATAGTTGATTGACATGATACAGACAACGACGTCTTTGAGTGAAGACGATTCGAAACTATACAGCTAATTTTGCGAAAATTTCCTATTTCTCCTCCTGGCAGAGTTTCTTTTTGTTCATGAGAAAGATATATCACATGATCATATCGGAACGTTTCAGCACTTTTTCAAGTGTATTAATCTTCAAATCAAAATCATTGCATGAAACACAGTTCAGATGAGTAATCACTTGTGTAGTGACGTAATCATGGGAGCGTGGCTGGTAAGACGCCAGCCAGCTTAGCTCATCCTTGGTTACTCTACTAAACGTGTGATACCAAGTGATGATTGAATAGATTGAGACGAGCAAAGAGACTTGACGCGCCAAGAATGATCGTTAGAAACGTCAGTCCATCGAAAATACAATGTATAGCTAAATTCAAATAGAAAAAGTGACGCGCGGCATTTCTACTCTCGCCGGTAATCTGGTTGGTGCGTCAGTTTTGCCACAATAGAACATACAGGAAAAGTAAGGATAGACAAAGAAACATTAGGATGTTGAGTTTCATTTCGTATTGATGAGTCTTAAACTAGAGGGAACAGGTATATATGTACTATGAATGAACATTTGTTGAGCATCCTCGTGTCTATTGAATGCAAGCTTGCCATCTGCTCTTCTCGGCGAGAGAGCCCATTCACAAGTCTGTCTTTTTTGTTTGCCCTTCATACATGTATCGCAATTCATAAGCAGTACATCAGTATACAAATGAAAGCAGAGTGAATTCAAAGCGATTGAAATCGAGAGAAATGCATTGTGTTGTTAATTGTCATCGCGAGACACAGAATGAATGCGACAGCTGATAGCATCAAATTGCTTTCCATTTATCAAGAGTAGCCCTCGTATGGAACGCGGATTTATTTTTCAAAAAAAAAAGTAAACAAGCGCAAATAACGACAGTTCAATCTTTATAGTTAAACTCAATACGTAGAAGATATTTGACCTTGATCTGTTCGGTATTATAGACGATGTATTCATTGTACAACAGTGAACTTTGTGGAATTTTTGCATTAACACCACGACCCATTGGAATGAGGACTCCATCATCCGTATAATAGTGTTCTAAAAAAACTGATAATTCATATATAGCGATAAGAATTTTTTTCGTTTACCTTTTGGATCGGGAACCGTTTGTCCGCAACCTTTGACAGATTGTGTAGCAGTCGGCAATTTATCTGCCGAAAGATCTGTGCTTTTATAACATTCGTACATTTTACCGAGAGCAACTTCACATAAAAGCATTAATCCTTCAGGTGTTTCTCTTTTGACGAAACAATAATTTGCTAAACATTAACGGAGAACTATCCATTAGATCAAAGAGAAAAAAAACTTACCACTCTTCGAAGCCATGTCAGCAAAATAGACACCTTTGCCAAACATGTAACCTGTCTAAAATAAATAAAAATTGATTTAGAATTTTTCACTCTTTACAATGAAATTTGAATGGTTGTCTCTGTGCTGATGATGAGAGCATTTAACTTGGACTATTCAAATATGAAAAACAGACGCTTGATTTTTTTTCTCTTGCCCTAATCTTATGAAGAATATTATTACTAAAAACTGTTTTACAATTAAGATCACTAGCAATCATATCAGAGAGCATCCAGCCATAAAAATCTTGTAAGAATAACAAAAGAGGATATTTAACTATTCAAACAATAATGAAATCTTATTGAAAGTGCTTGAATTTTTTTTCTGAAGCTCGTCACACGAGAAATCATAAGATTTGGATTTTTCATTCGGACTAGTCTTCCGACTTTTTCGAAACCTCTAAGATATTATACACCTATTGTTTGTTTCTAATAATAGTTTCAGATGAAAAATCTAATTTTTGAACATTGAAAATCTCTTCGGCTATTAACAGAGAATGTCGTATTGTTTGTTTATCTGACCTTTGGTGCTTCGGGCGGAGCTATACGTAATCCTTGACTGAGAATCCCAGCAAAATTTGTTGTTCTCGAACCATGCCATAATAACTGATGATTTTGAAGTTTTAGCCATTTTTGTAAACGATCATCTTCACCTTCTCGTATTACTTTAAATAATTCTTTTAATTTTAATGTATATGTATTATGTGTCGATGCATGTGTATTGATCATATATTGTTCGATTCGTTTATATTCTTCTGCATTCTTATCGACCGGTTCAATTATAGATTTTAATTTTTTATAATGAGCATCAATCGGATGTTCATCTTTTTCATCTATCGATCCTTTTAACATTGAATATGCTATTTCAATTTCAAGTAAATTATCAATCATTTGTGTTTTTGATTGAATTAAATCGATATTATCAAGAACTTTTGGTTTACTAATACCGAAATTATGTGGAATAAGTGTATAAAATCGATTCGTAGCATCAATAATAGATGTTTTATTTGTTGAGCCACTAGTAATTAATGTTTGTAGTTCAGTGAGAACTTGATAAGCTGTATTTAATTGATTACGTGAAAGTTTGCCTAAAGGCATTTTTGTTAGATCAATTTCGAATGATAGTAATGTTTCTTTCATGGTTTCAACATTAAAAATCAAACAGATTAAATCTTGTACAGATTGTGGAAGACAAGAACGATTTTTTGAATTTGGATCATTCAATATTTTTTGTATTTGATCATTATCGCCATGTTGTCCATAATCGATTTCTAATGGATAATGTTTATTTGGTAATTTTTTAAACGTTTCTCGATTAGCCCATTTATTGCCAGTTTTATCAAAAAATATTCTATGAAATGCATCAATTGCGTCGGATTGATCGTCATATTCATCTATTTTTTTACTACCAAAAGTTGTACCAGTACGACCCTTAAAAGATTAAAGGAAAGAAAAATATATACATTGAATACAATCTATCTAGAAAGCCACTTATCATGCACGAAAAAGAAACCATTTTTTGTCACTATCATCTTCGAGTAATTGAATTTTATAATATGAGTTAGTGCCACGGGTTATATCGACCATACCGAGGACTGCCGCGAAAATACCATCAGTTCCACTATCTTTCAATACATGACATGTTTCTTCGAGTCCTACGATAAATGAAATCATCTACCGAGTTAATTGACTTGGTCTTCAAAGAAGCTCTCGAAAATATTTCAAAGTCTATCGCAACGAATCACAACAAAAATATTTATATTTCAATTTTCTTACGAAACGCTATTCAAATAAAACATAAGCGCAGTTCATTCAATCAGGTTCAGTTTATTGTTTCCTATACGGTTTGATTACTAAAGTGGCTATAGTGATCACGAGGGTAAAACTTTGAACTTCTTTTCTGTGATAATAATTTGAAGCAGAATGATTCAAATTAACAAATCAATCGTCATTGATAACTGTATTTGAATACGTAACTATAATGTATAGACCTGGACATGTTTTATGAAGACAAGCTTGTTTATGCTTTATATACACAGTTAGCTAGATAGAGAATAGCGAATCTATTTTCAAGACTCTAAAGTTTGCTTTTATAAAAACAATTTGAATATTTCAAAAAAAAATGAAGATTGCAATGGGTGTGAAAACATTGAAAAACTTGAATCAACGGGAACTTACCAGAATCAGGATCGA
Source organism: Rotaria sp. Silwood2 (assembly GCA_905329745.1). Classification (NCBI taxonomy): domain Eukaryota; kingdom Metazoa; phylum Rotifera; class Eurotatoria; order Philodinida; family Philodinidae; genus Rotaria; species Rotaria sp. Silwood2. The sequence continues at coordinate 7,109 of CAJNSZ010000890.1, read as the reverse complement.
CTGCAGCACCATCTTTTAATTTCATAGTCACTTTTTCCGGTATGAATTGTTTTGATCGAGCTACAACAAAGATTCAAAGCCAATGCTCGAAACCATCCGAATAAAGTACTCACCGGCAGACTTAAATGTGGTTGAAGGTTTTAGTCTTGGTTTTTTCTTTTCCTGAGCTTGTTGTTTTCGAATATGTGGTAAAATACCCCAAGTTGATAGTTTCAATTTTTCCATTACAATTGATGGTCGATCATTGAGTACATCATCCAAGAATTGTTCTGGAACAATATAAATTTCGAATGTTTGTGCATCTTGAATTTTTTTACTTCCTTTTTGTACTTCATCTATTCAACAATCATAATATAAAATAATGAATAAAATAAAATATCAAGAGAAATAACCTTGTGTACTAATGATCACATCGACTGTTTTGTCAATAGTCGTAATAATTGTGCCACCTAATTGTTCGATTTGTTTTTGTAAAGTCCTTGTTCTCTTTGATAAACGACCGACTAATGCAATCGAATAGCCACTAAGAGGTAATTTCGGATCATAATCTGGTCTAGAATAACATTGTGAAACGAAAAGTTCTATTAGAAAAAAATATTATTTACTCTTTAGTCTCAACTCTTTTGTTCATCAACTTTGGTTTTTCAATGTTTTGTGTTATGATTCGATCTCGTTTTGTATATTTGTATTTTTGACTACAAAATGAATTAAGAAGACATTAATTGAATCTATACTCGTCTTGAATTAGAAATTATTAAATTTTGCTGTTTCTCGTTGTGTGCAGTGTAACATTGACTTTTTATCAATAAGAAAACTTACAAAATGTCGTAGTTTTCTTTGATTTTATCTGGAATTTCAAATGATCTTCGTTTAGGTAATTGTGTTGAATAAGAACATTTTGTCCATTCGGTAATATTGCCCGTACAACGAAAATTTGTATAACTAAGTATCGAAGTTGAAAGAGAAAAATCTCAGTAAAACGAAAATGACCTACTTGAAAACAAGAAAACCATTACATTCGGGACATGGTTCAAGTGCGCCGAATGCCATACAATCAGTCACGGCATCGATTAACTAAAATGATTGATTAAGATGATTCAAGGAAATCAATCAGATTACATTTGATTCTCCGGAAATCGACTTTTGTGCATTAAATTCAAGTAATTCTTTTAGAACGCCATTCGGAATCTCTTTTCGCAAATTATCTTTGTAAGTCCATAGCAGTTCACATTGTTCCTGGAATAAACAAAAAGATATTCTCAAATATGACTAGAAAGTTAATAACCTTTTTGAGATGTGTCTCTTCTTGTTCATGTAAAGTTTCCGAAGTCGCATCTTCAACTTTTGCTTGTTTTGCTTTTGTCGATTCATTGTTTGTCGCTTCACCTTTACGCTTTCGTTTTGAACTAGTCGATATACCGAATTTCTCTTTGAGTTCTACTTGGTCTTCTTTATTCATATCAACAAAACCAAAAAATCTCGAATAAAAAAGTAATAAGCAAAAATTTATTTCAGAAACGAAATCAATTAAAAATACGAACGATTCAGCAGTGCCAAAGAATCCAAGGTCTTTTTTCATTTGATTAAAACAATCCACATGATACCATTCATCAGTTGGTCCATAACGTCGCGATCTTTTACTTGTGTAATTTTTTCTCGATAAACGTAACGTATCTTTGTCAATCAATGTGCCACAACCATGGCATGTACTTCGATTTGATTTAGCATATTGGACAGAGAATGTGTTGTTCGGATCATTTCCATCTAATCGAAAGATAGATATTCTATCAAATTATCATTTTAACGAAAATAAGAAAATAATCTATTCTTCGAGATCCAATTGAGAGCAAAAACGATTCTTTTTTTTTTATTTCAGTTTTAATGTGATGGATGTCTATTCAATTCGACAATAATAGGGCTAATGTAAAACATGATTGTTAATAAGTGTTTAAGTATGCAGTAAGAAAAGGGTACTGTTCATATGCATGACAGACATATCAAATCCAGAAGTACAAGAAATCTGGTTTTATCCTTATTGCTCCTTTGGCCTTGCTACAGATTATGACCAATATAATAGAGAGACCATCTTTGTGTATAATAAACATAACTCTATTGTGTTTCACATTTTGATTTCGTGGATCTGATTCTAAAAGCCTTTCGAATTGACTGATTCATTTAAAGCTCTGCTCTCTCTGTCAAACAACGTTATTTTTTTTTATAAAACACAGTTATAAATGCATGCCGATGCATATAACGCCAAAAGTTAATCCTTTCTTCTAACCTGTCTACAAGATCATGATAGATATATCGACATGTTAGTTATGATCCGTGTTGGTTTAGACAGTATTTTGAGAGACTGATTTTTTAGTATACAATCTAATGAACTATTTATCGCTGTTTTAGACATCGAGAGTTTTAACCATTTGACCAATTACAAAGCTCAACAATCGATATCTTTCAAGAAAAATGATGTCTAATAACTTAAAATTTTCCAAGATTTGGGGTGAGGCTCTACTCCACTTGCACCAATTTTAAGCATTTATATAAGTGCTTTGGATTGAAGAATTTATTCAAAAACAAAAAGAGCACTATGTGATCTTGAAAAAAAAACAATGAATAGAAAACATTCAGAACTTCGTGCACTTGAATGATTTTTTTCTCAATCCGCTAAGCGTGCCAAGAAAAGGTGATTAAAAAAAACAAAAAATGTCAAAATTGCATCTCTATTTTTCAATATGTCTTCACTCAGTGTATGTACTGGAACAAAATTTTAGTGAGATAGTGGTCAGTTATTAATCAAATAAAAATTATCTCAGGTATGCTATTGAAATCATAAAAAGAAGTGTGTACACTACGGTAAAGAGCTGATCAAACTATCAAGTATTAATGTCTGACATTGTCAAGTTCTTTTTTTTCAAAAAAGCTCAACAAATCTCATATATGAACGTGCATACCCAAATCTGAGTGTTCTTGAAAATACGCCAAAATAAGTCCGCTAAATGTCGAACATAGACTTACTCGATAGTATTATAGAGTTTTCTTGAATAAGATTACGAATTTTATCTTGATCTTCCCAACGTAGATCATCAAAACCTTTGATGATTTTCACATCGATTAATTTCACTTTTTTGAAAAAACAATCCGTATGATACCAAATGGGAACCTAGTGAAGAAATCGTCTGTTGTATTTTTTTGAATATTATTCATGACAGACTTTTCCGTCAAATTTCGATGATTGCACCATAATTGCAAATCGAAAAGTATCTTTATCGATCGTCAATTGACAACTTTTGCATTTTGATCGATCAGATTTTGCATATTCGACTCTGAATGTAGAATCAGCGGCAGGCATGCTTCAATCTCACTTTTTGATAATAAAACTTGAATTAATAGAAGACAAATACTTTATGCTGCTGGCATACTCAATATTATTGTGTTATGATGAAATTACATATGACAGCATGCAAAGCGACCTGATACTTGTTTTTATATCTCACAGACCAATCGTGTGAACATTTTCGAGTTGACAGATATGAATTATTGAACTCATGGCTAACGAAACAAGATAAGAATACTGAAGTTCTCTTCGATTGAATAAGAAATATCTAACAAGAAAGGAATCAATCAAATATTGTTCATATGCGACACCTACCTTTAATGTGACCAATATTCGATCGTTTTCACAAATAATCAAAGACAAGGTCAGATTATTGAGTTTGATCTACAATTCAACTGAGACTCGACGAATTTTCATCCTGACTCTCTTCACCCACTCTATGTAATTCTCGAGATAACTCCAACGGCAAAATACGACACTATTTACTATTTTTTGTTAAGGAGTAGCATTCTAAGACTGTCAAGATATTAACAACCATTAAAAAGACCATTCAAACATTCCTATAAATGAATTTTGTTTGAAAAAGATTCATTATAGCAAGTTTAGAGAAAGGGAAAATATTAACGAAAAAAACAATATCCTAATTTCAAATAAATTTGAGTTTTTTTCCTTCATATGGACATCTTAAAAAGTATGTATATAATGAAATATATTTTAAGATAATGTATAATCTCTATGGAATGAGAAAAAGTTAAATGTTCAACAATACAGGTTTCTAAAAAATTTTTATAAATTTTCAATGGAACATCGTGGAAAGTTGAGCAACACACGGTTTTTCCAGGAACTTTTCATTCTATGATTTAGGGTAAAGGCTACTTGTTTTCTCTTGAATCTTACGTAGCTATAAGTTACGCTGTAAAACACCTTAAACTCGTAGTAATTGCGCTGAAAGTTTTGTTAAATGATTAATACGGTAAAAAGTTTATTTTCTTTTGGGAATATACAGGCGATGGCCATGAACAAATGTCGGAATAGTTGAGTTCTGAAAATCAATTTTTCGAAATCTTTCTCATTATTGAAGCATAAACTCTAGAGAAGTGCTTCAGCTATGTCTGACTGAAAGTATTGAGCGATAAAATAAAATCTATTGAATAACAGCGAACATGTTCCTAATCGGCGATAGAATTTAATTTCTTCGTACTACTAGTAGTATTGATTTCGAACATAAAATGATGCATGAATAATAAGAAAAAGAAACTGTGCGTTAGCCGGGAGTCGAACCCGGGTCGGCTGCTTGGAAGGCAACCATGCTAACCGTTACACCACCAACGCTCAATATTATTGTCTTGAGATTCGATGGTATTCTCTGTTATCTCAAAGAAGGCATAAAAACTAATCAAAATAATTTCTGATAATTTATTCCGTTGCAGTATTATTATTTAAACACTGAACTATGTCAAGAATTGGCTAGTTCATCATTAGGAAGTCAATGTAAAATGTTGTATGTGACTACTGAGCTTCAAAGTAATATTGTTTTTCTTTGTCAATACCATTTCGACGACATTAAGTATTGGTTTGTGAATGCAAGAATGATTATCGAAATTCTAGTATTTACGCAACAGCCAAGAGGGTAAATAGAGATTAACTTTTCAAGTAGCTACACGTTCAAGCACCATTCACGTACTAGATTTGCAAAAATTTATGAAATAACTAGAGTTATAATTGGACTCTTCGTCAAATTCTAATAAATTTAACTATTCAAAAGATTTTCTCTAATGCATCAGTAATTGTAAGTAAGTAGTGTATAATGTAGATTGATAGTGAAAATAGAAAGCAATAGCTCTCTGTTATCTAGCCGTGAGAGAAGGGTGAGGGTATGGGTGTAGTTCAAAAGGTAATAGACACTCACACCCACATCCACGTTTTTCGGTGCTGAACTCCATTGAGTCGAGTAAGATGCGTTCTCGCCAATGATTTTTTCTTGTCATTGAAATCTCATCGATCGACTCGATTGCACCAATTAGATCGAGAATTCGTCAATGAATCAAGAAAAAAACAAAAACGAGAAAAAATTATTAAGAATAAGCAACGTATTTTTTCTCCTTTCAATATTGATTAATCTCTGATGAAAGAAACAAGACACTTGTAAGGATTAGTATTATATAATGCTAAATCAATAGTAAGACAAGTATTACCACACGGATCTAACGCACTCCTCATTACGATCATTAATCACCTCAAAAAGACAAATAGCCGAAAGTGCAATAGAGTCCTGTAGCTCAACAATTAGCTGGCACAGCTTTGCACCCTGCATCATTTGATATATAGTGACAATAGTAACGGTAGCTTTGAAGTTGTAACTAATGTAGAACTTATTCAGAAAAAAGGATAAAAAATGAATAAGATGAGAATGGAGAAGAGCCGATAATAGCTACGAGAACATATGTCATTTAAAATCGTTATTGTTGTAGCTGTGGCAGTTCCAGTAAGCCAGCTGATGTCATTTTTGTAACATAATCTTGAATTGCATGTTCGATGGCTCCAGTCCGACTTTTCCATTGTGTACTTTCACCTATGATGGTTTCACTTAAAGATGAACACCAGAATTTGCCACTCCATTTCCACTTCCAATCATGAAAACCGCCTTTGAATTGTGACTTGCATGTTGTGCCAAAAGCTTGTTTTTCATCCATATCACTCCACGAATTGTACTTTTGGTAAACTGCCGTACCCACGGCAATACCGCAAGCAATCCATTGTTGAGCAATGCATGATGTTAAATCTAAACTTTAAGCACAGACTCGATCATGGAAATATGCACTGAAAAGCAGGATAACTAAGATAAAGTGAGGAACCCTTATAGCATACGTTTTCTTGTTCCGAAATAAAGCGAAAGAAAAAAGTGTTTTGAAGCCGCAGGTATACAAGCATTTTTATAGTCTTCAAGTGTATTTCTTCACTTCCTCTTACAATTTGTCATATTCATCGTCATGACTTGCAGTGCAGCTGATATTCTACGTAAAATCATACCATGCTCAACAGCAGGCATTCGGTGTCTACTGTCACCACACAACTGAAGTGGTGTTGAGTGCGCAATAATATAATACGAAACGTGCACTTCCTTTCGCAAGCTACTTCTGTCTCATCTGTTGTGACTCCACTAGGATCAAGCGACAAAGTAAGAGAACGTTTTTTTCTCTCTCTCTTCATTCAACAGGTCATAACTGTGGCAATGTGTAGTCTTTAAGCAGGCATTTCGTTTGTTCGCTCTAACTGATGTTAAATATCCTTCAAGTTACACAGATTCCTCAGGACATTGAAAATAAGTCGAATTAGAGAAATGATTTTGCAACGTCATAATAATTTCTTCTCACAAGAAAACGATCAAAACCTTCCGAAAATTCAGCAACATTTCTCTTATATCTTACAGATGATCTTAGATTTATATCTCTATGAGTGCTATCCAAGACTAATTGCCGTGGAATGTCAAATGATATAGAATATTCCTTAATTTCAAGTACAAAGAAATAAGAGAGCTATTAATGGATTTGACTCGATTTTTTCCTTGGAATTTCGAGATTTACCATGAATAGTCATAGATAAAGTGAGTGCACCTTAGAACATGTATAATGAATTGTATTGAAAATGGAGAAAAAAGCTTGTTAGCGCAGCCCCTTTGGGGCTGAAATGTGGAACTCACATATGCTCTCTGGCCTCATTATAGTAATACAAAAAACGTAAAATGAAAAATTTCTCGTAAACTATTTTTGTT
>CAJNSZ010000889.1:5153-45750 GCA_905329745.1 Rotaria sp. Silwood2 | reverse complement strand
ATTACAAAAGATCTTGCGAAATGTTGGTTATTTCGACTTTTTTCTCACCTCTTTAAAGCATCTTTTAAAACGTACAAGATACTTTTGGCGAAGGTGTGACAAACATAAATCGTAGACTACTCGAAAGAGAAGAAAATTTTCTATCAACTGATAAAAAAATATTATTTTCGAAACTTTTTTATTAAAGAGTTGTAGAAAAGATATAAGGATCGACATTTTGTCGAGTCCTTTTATAGAACAAGTTTGAATTTTTTTTAAAGAGTATTTCTCTATTCTTTTGTACCATTTCATTCATAATCGTCATATAAAAATAACTTGTTAAAAAAAATGCTTCTTTTCAGCTCTTTTCTATCGTATGCCAATTTATTTTCAACCTTCACATCGCACAATCATTTTTGCTCAATGAATTGAAAGCGAACGAGAAATTATATTGATGAAACTCTCTCCTTTTCCGTTAAATTGACACGAAAAACCTCCAAAAGTTGTCATTTTTTTAATTTAAGTGCTGAAAATTTTTTTTTAATTTGACATTGAAATTCATAGCAGTAAAAGTTTTCTGCGACATAAGATTGAGCTGTATGGGATGTTTACAATCATTTGCTATCTCAAATAGAATATTTTATTGACATTTCATTGGAATCTAGGATCGAAAAATGTCAAGTTTATCCAAATTTATCATACGATCTTAATCAACCTGTTAAACATCAAAGAACATGCAAAGCCGATGAAGAGAGTAAAAAGAGATGAATAGTGATACACAACATGCAAAGAGTTAGGGGTAAAACGAGTAATTAAAGAAAGAGAAACAAAAGATAAGGACAAAGTCAAGAAAAAGCAAATTAAATGAGCACTATATTTTTGCTTACTTCTATGATATCCCGGCTTGAGATTACAAATTTTCGAAACTAAATGAATTCTTATATAAAACTTCGCTTTCTGAAGTTTACGATTATTTTCATTAGAAAAGCAACCAAAATCTACGCATTGTGCATCAAATCGGACTTCAAATATATCTATTTTCCTTCACATAGGAGTGTCAGCATTCTCCATTCCTTAGCGACTCATTCCTACGAACAGAAACGCATCTCGAAATTGCATTTTCCAGGTTGCCAGAAGATTCAAACTGACTTATGTATCTTGCTGGAAACTATCAAATTCGATATCGACTTACTTTGGAATCTGGCGAATTCCATATAAAAACTGATCGGAACCGGAACAAATTTCAAATCGGATGATAACGAAAAAAGATCCCATCGATTCCTGTCAAACCCAACTATGAAAAATTCTGATAACCCCTCGAATCCTTCCACTAACAAAGAACGGAAGACACAGAAATCCGTCGGAAGAGATACCACTGGTTAATCAAGAAAAACAAGAATTTGGAAAGAACGATGACAAGAATATTGACTTGTGTATATTGAAAATACATTCTAAGTATTGTCTTACTGGCAAAAGTTATCAACTCTTATTTTAGAGTCATGCAGAGACCGTCCACGTTGTTTTCTGTTTCCTGTAGTCGTCTCATTTTTTATTCATTATGAAAAGATCACTAGGAGATATCGACTTGTTATCAATTCACAATCACTTTTTGTATATAAACTAGTCTTTTATGGAGCATGATCTAAAAGAAAGGTTGAAGTATAGAGATAAAAAGTTAAACTTCATCGTCCTCGCAGACTAGACAGATACTATTGCAATAACTTAATGAAGATTCATATCTTCTTATACTAAATCTTCTGTATGAAACATCGATTTTCATAATCTTTTGATACCAAGTTTTATAGTAACCTGATGGACACTATTAATCGTCTTCTTCTGATTGGAAATATTAAATTGTGTAACAAATTAAAAATTTCATTACCAAAACTATAAAAATAATTTTCAATCCGCAATGAAAAAAAAGAACTTGATACAAAGATATTTGTTTTTCACTTTGGAAATTTTTAGCATCATCATCTCTAATCTTGTTTAGTAAATAATCATTTTCAATAGAAATTTATCCTTGCTAACTTTGTCTTTTTAGTAAAAAAATCATTTTTTTAGACTAAATTGAAAATAAATTAGGTTTTGGTATCAAAAAGACAGAATTGGTTGACAAATAAAATTATTTATATCACGTAGAACGATGAGAAAATTTTGAGAACCCTAATAATCTTTTAATAAGAAGTACACTATATTGTTTTGTCTACAATAAAAGTTAGAAGACATGATAACAATGTTTAATTTACTTTTCAATAATCTTTTTATATTCATCAGTGTCAAACTGGTTTCTTACTAATACTCGCCAATTAAATGGATTTTATAAAATGGAAACAACGACGAAACGATATAATGAGAGATGTTGAAAGACAAATTAGATATCGTAACATGAGGTAGATACAAAAAAATTCTAGTTTATAAAAGAAGAAAAATATATTATTTGTAAGAAGATGACAGCATACAAACAAAAAGTGTTTGCCATGTTCTTTGTGATAAAGACAACTTTAATTATTTGTCAGCTATAGTCTATACGGTTTATTGGTACTATCTAATGATCACAATCTAGATTATCATGTCTTCTAAGACTCGAAACTTTTGTTTTGTTCGACCTATGGACTAATAAAGGATTGTTTGAGTAATATACTTATAACATAGTTTAGAGGTTTACTGTTCTTGATATTTTTTAAACAAGTTGAATATGAAAATATAACAAATAATTTTATTTCTTAACATTAAAGAAAAGGCAATCATTCAATGATTTCAAGTTCAACAACAACAGCCAAATGATCACTTGGAATTTTACATGATGGTAAAGCTGTAAATTCTGTAACTTCTTCATGAGTTGGCATTGGTATAGTACGATGAAAATTAAATTTTTTTGAATCATAAAAAATATGATCAATAACACCGTGATAATTCAACATATAATTAGTATATGCATAATTCGAATATGTACTTAATTCTATTGAACTTTTATAATCAAAATCTTTTATTATTTTAGCATAATCTTAAATGAAATATAATAAATATATATAAGACAATTATTTGATGAAAATAAATACCTTCATTGTATGATCGATGGTTTGTATCAGTTAATAAAACGCCAGTAAATATAAGATGATATGCTAATGATGTTACATTAGCATTGAAATCTCCACTCCATATAATAGACACATTTTTATTCTATTTAGATAGATTTAATATTTGAGATAATTAATATATTAAAAAAAAAAGAATATATTTTTACTTGTTCTACATAAATTTGTTTGATTTCTTTGATACGTTCAAATGCAATCATTACTTGTAAACATCGAACTATATCAGCTGTTGGATGAAAGTATAAATGTGTGTTACATATTAGAAATACTTCATTTGATTGTCCTTGTAATTGTAATGCTAATATCTAAACAATATTATTATGATATCATATTTATTCTTATTTTCATGAAATATAAATCTTTCAAATCTAAACCAAATAAATATATAATTGAAATTAATCTTTGAATATTTTCATGAATATGATTGAAAGATAAAATATTAATATTAACCCTTAAAAGCCGAAGGGAGTTTTTCACGTAAGAGACCAAAGACAACCATAAATATAATGCCTGTTGACTCTTAGTATGCTTCCTATATAGTCAGAATCCACTATATTGTTCTTCTCTTGCTGTGGCACAGAGCTCTTTGTTGAAAATCTCGAACCTCAGCAAAACCTTCAAGGGAACAATTCGAAGCTGAAACTTTGCTCAGAGCCTCTTTTCATTGCCATCAATTGTTCGTGAAATTTTTAGTGAAAACAAAATTTTCTTTCCTGAAATATTAAGCATAGAAGAAATTAGCAAGTATTAGCAAAAACGTGACTTCTCTTTAGCGCACTGTATTTCCTGAGCCAAGACATATCTGTTGCTGAGAATTCGAACATAATATAGGCAGCCCCTTAGCTATTTATAAGCGAGCTTTCCAGCGAGAAAGCTATTGCTTTGAATTCTTCATGTGCATGTCCTTCATTTGATCTTCATTCTAGCATTTTCTACTGGTAGAATGCAAAACAATTCACTGAATGGTCTCATTAGATACCTTGATAATGCCTGCGACGATAACTCTTAGAAAGAGGAAACTGGGAAGCTTGTGTTTCGAATTTACGAATATCTTAGACAAGGTAGTGGATTTTGAAAAACTATGAGTATTAGAACTCATCTGGCAGTCTTTAGAAGTCAACTCAGAATCTCATCGCGACTTCTAGATAGTCGCTAGGGTCATGTTAGTTCAGAGAAACTCCAGTTTCTGTACATAGATCCTCTTAGTGGATTTTTTTCTAGTTAAACTAATGTCCCTTCCAAGGGACATTTGGCTTTTAAGGGTTAAAGTCCTCTTCAAAAATCGATCTCAGTTTAGAAACAACGAAGCTTGATTTCTTAAATCACTCTTTTCAAAAGCAAAAAAGGAATTAATAGTTTGATGACTGAAAAAACTCTCGAAAATTTCTGCCAATTAATATAAATGATTACATATGTTTGATTAAAATAAGGTATCAAAAGAAATCCTGATGCATTTATCTCAATTTTGATGATTCTAATGAATGAAAACTGATGTTTTTTTTTTGAAGGGAAAAGAGAAGCTTCAAATAAGATTCAATATGAATGAAATAAAACAATTTATTGAAGATCGTTTCTAAAGACCTTACATTAACATTAATATATAACTCAAAGCAGTTTGAGTCAAATGTACAAGTGTACGTAATATATGAAGCATAAATCTGAATGAAACAACATAAAGTTCATAAAATTTAAATTTCATCTTCGAAATACCGCCGTCTTCGGATTGTCGTTTCCGATAAAGTATTTAATTGACGTGTATTAACATTACTTCTAGTTACTGAATAATGTCGAAGGTAAAGATCAATACCTCGATTTAATTCAATCAATAGTGCAAAAGCCATACATGCAATAATAGCACCAAAACAGTCTTAAAAAAGTCATTACATGTATTTTTTATAGGTTTCTTTTTTTTAATTTTTACATTATAATTCACCTCCAAATGAAACAATATTTAAATTATTGATCATAAAATTGTTTTGATAACATTTAAATGTTAATGTCATCTTTATTTTTCTGACAAAGTAATATCTACAATAAATTTTATATAAATTTTTATATATGTTTTCAATTATCATGTCAAATATTTTACAATGACAATGATGGTTTATGTTTTTTTTTACGACTACAAGTGACAGAGCAAATGGATTATATCAAAGAAAGAAGAACAAAAAAGAAAGGTGATCATCATCTAGAGCCATGAATAGAACAATGACAAGTTTTTAAAAAAAAATAATAGTAGTAGCTCATAGTAGTAAACAAAAAGAAAAAGGACCGGGTAAAAACAACGAGATTTGATTACATACAAAAAAAAAAGAAAAAGATTTATATAAATTTTCATTTTCTTTTATAAATATTTGTTTTTAAGTATTCTGTTTGACTTAAAGTTGACGTGTTATGTCGTTTCGTTCGGGTTTTACTCTTTGTATTGTTTGTTGTGGACATGAATCATCATTAAATAATTCATTCATATCAAATTCAAGATCAAGTTCATTATCATCGTCATCATCATCAACTGAGGGGATTTCATTCTAAAAAAAAAAAAAAACAATCAAAGTAATAAAATTTTTTATTAAACAATGTTAATTACCTGTTCTAGAGAATTTTGAATATTATTTGTATCTCCATGACTTGTACTTGCAATTAAAGATGGTGATAAAGTTGATGATGATGATGCTGGTGTTGTTGGAGATGCTGAATTGATTGTTGTAATTGTTGAATCTGTTGTTTTATTAATAAATCGTACAATTGGTGGTTGTGTTGAATGTTTTTTTTGAATCATGACTTGTTACACGAGATGTTAAACGAACAACAGGTACTGTTGGTTTTAAACGTTTGTTCTAATGACAATTATCTACAGAAATTGGAGGACGTTTTCGATTCTATAATAACAAATATAGATTGTTATAAAATCCATTTCTGTTCTTGTAACGATCAATAAGGCCCTGACTGGGTTGATACGTAATGACAAACTGAATAGAGGTGGAGTAGCTTACCGCCACTCTCGGCAATGATGTTTATTCGCTTCTTCACATATCCAGAGTGTAACAACTTCATACATAATACGCATATATATAGGAGAGAGATAGAAGAAAGACAGGAGAGAGATATATTAGAACAACGGCAAGAGAACAGACAGAGAAGGAAGGAGAATCATCGAACCGTGTCATCAATATCGGCACAGGGACCTTTCTCGTTTGTTGTGAATTTGCCTATGACTGACTTTTTACGACGAGTAGTGACATTGTCCGTTCTTCAGACAATCAAGAGTGAAACTGAATCTGATTCACGGTTCACTTTTTGTTTCTCTCATCATCACAAACAACCGAAATTAGTAATAAACTTGATATCTACTCTACCCATTTCTACATCTCTTTCTAGAAATCAAATCGAACGGACAGTACAGCATGCATTTGCTGATGCATGCGAATTTACAGCACCTCTAGGTGTCCATATTTTGGACAAAAATTGAAATCCAATAACACTGGAGAAAGTCAGTGACATCATTAAGATTCATTTAGAAAAAACAGAAATAAAGAATTATTTGAGTCAACGAGACGTTTCAAGTTCGAGCTTAGAATCAGATAATATTCAAGAAGAGTTTGATCCAGAATGTTTTCTAAATGTTAGCAACTACACATGTCATGGTATGCGCATTTATGACACCGTTAAACATTCTCTTGCACAGTCATATTTTAAATTGTCAATCACTGGACAAACACAATTTTTACATAAACAAATGGCTTGCTAGTTGGTAAATGCATGAGAAATCATCAATCTCATTGAATAGTTTGAGACGTGAATCATAAACAACTCATAATATCATTTTCATCTTTTTTGAAATATAATCTGAAAACTTAATGAATTGGTTTGTTTCATTCCTATACTCATAATTAAAATCATCGACACAAGTTGATATGGAGCGTGAATAATATTCTGTTTTACTTAACTCTTCTTAGACGTACTTGAGAGCTCAGTGAAAACTGATAAAGTAACCACACTTGTACGAAATATGATTCAGAAAATGTTTCTATGAAGCATTGTGATCCACGCCATACTAAACTCAAGATCACAATAACTCATTTAACTGACGCACGGCTCGTTTAGGTTGTGCTAAAAACAAGACAATAAGTAGCGTGAATACTCAAGCATCACTAAATATAACCGGTGTACGAAAATAAATTTAATCAAAAACATTAGATTTTAATCAAAATCTCAATGAAAAAAGTCTAAAAATTCTGATTTCAGCTATTCCCTCTTGAATTATATCCAAATAATCAAATAATTAAGATTTTGTGAGTGAAAAATGTTCTTTATTACACATAGTCCATTCGTTTACATATCATGTTCAGAACAAGATTACAGTAAAAATTTGTTAAATAGGAGTCAATGAATGTCTTTCATTAAAAAACAAGAACAGGTCATTTTTTTGGTTTACGTGATCCTGAATAACATTTCTTGATTTCTTCACGATGTTTAATAGTCATATCATGAATTTGTCTCTCTAATTTATTAATATTCTTGTTCAAGTCTCTGGAAATATACGTGCTTCTTTGTTCTCTTGTTTTCACCAACGTGTCAAGTTGTTTCATTAATTCCCAGCGACGTTTTTTAATATCATTGACAATATCCACGTTACTCATTGTCCTTGATGAAAAACTTCGATTGATTTCTAAAATAGAACAGAAAAATGACAATAATATTTTAACTATAAGAAACACAGTAGGCCATTGGATGTAATATTATTATCAATAGTAGAGATATTACTTCAAAAAAGCTACCAATAGTAGTAATACGCTATGTAATACAGATTGATTCGATATATGGGTATACAAACTTCGAAAATCACTTGTTTATCTTTATATTGCATATGAATAATTTGTTATTCTACAAAAGTATAACAATATATGTCTAATGTATTCCAAAGTATAATATGACAGCATCAGCTGAAATCTATTATACTGAAGTAGTTCAAAAATAAAATTAAAAGCAGAACATTCTAACCCTCATTCAGAAAAGTTCTAACGGCACATAAAATATGACCAGTAATTAGTGTATAACGATTTTATGACATAAAATTTGAAAGATTACTAGACTACAGTCGAAGTTCAGAGCATAAATCATTCGCTAATCGACGTTTAACTAAAGTTACGTACCACTAGATCACATGCTTAACAAAGGCAAATACATCCCTATATTAAGAAGATATGAGAAACTTTTTCGTTCATAGATTAACTAAATAGAGTAGATCTATGAACCAACTGCCAATATTTTTGAGTGCATGTTTTAAAAAAATGACGAAAACTTTTATCTTCAGACTCGACGTCTATAAAAGTCTCATAATGAACCAAATAAACCAAAAGTTTATTGGTTTTGAAATTCTAAAAATTGTTTATCTTTTATCTTCTTGACTATTGACAAAAACTCTTGCAAATACGCTAAAGGAACAAAACTCAAGAGCAAAACTATTTTAAAAAAATCAACACTAGATTCTCTCGAATATAAATTCAATTTATTTAGCAATTAAAAGAGTTCACTTTTATCTTCTCTATTTCATAGAGACTGCTAAAAATCTTCGCCTACTCTAATGTTCTATTTTTATAATATCAAGCTAGATCATACTTGCATAAATTTGGGAATTGATCAAAGCAAATTTCGAGCAAATGTGAGAAAAGTATATAATATTTGGCTTATCAATCAAGTATACATATGCGAAATGCTCTACTATTTCTTTCTACAACAAAGGTAGGATAGAAAAATGAAAAAGAAATACGTTTAACATAATCATTGCTTGAAGGACAAAGAATCATTTCATCTAATTTAATAGCATTTCATATTTACTTTCGACTATTAAGCATATGAATGCTTGCACCACCCAGTAACAAATCCTTTTTGTTACATATAAAATTCTATATTCTTGGCAATAAGTGAAATATGTTTCTTTTTATGTTTTGTTGATTCAAATACTTATAAATGCAAATGGCTTTTTTCTGATGACTACACAGACTGTAAATTCAAATTGTGTTTTCATGTTACGATCAAAACTATGATAGAATTAATTAATACTAAATGTAGATGTTTAAATAGTGTCAATCATAGTGTTTAAAGCATTTGATTTATATTCAAAATATGAAAATCATTTCTTTGAATGCAAGAAAAAATATTTCATCATATAGTGCTCACATATCTTAAAATATGTAGATAATAAATCAATTGATTAATTCTTATTATACTGAATATTTACAAGCAATTATCGATTAGTTCTTTCTTTCAATGTACAAGGTCGGCCATAAAATAGCATCACGATGAGAAATTAAAATATTTCTGCATTGGTTCGATTGAATGGACTGATTTTGTTTGGTAGTGATAGAAACTTATTTAAAGTTTTTTTTTTCCATAGGGATAATATAACCAACGACTAATGCGTCAAGTTATATTTTTGGTCTCAGTAAAGAAGTTTAATTCATTGTCAAATAAAAAACCTTGCATATGAAGTGCTTCATGAATAATTTTCGGTTGTCATCTAAGAGAATAAGAAGAAGAAGAAGAAGTCAAAATGAACTTTATTGGTGTACACAGAGTAATTTTTCAAAACTAGTAGTCAGTTTAATCGTTGAAATCTTGTTCTATAAGTAAAACGCACAATTGCAACCCATTAGATCACTGACCTGACCTTCCTGCAAAAAAAACAGTATTCCATGTTTGAAAATTTTGACCGTTAAAAGAGTTCTAAAAGCTTGTTCTATCTTCATCAATACAGTATTCATTCATAAAGTTCGTTTTGATTTCCGCTTCTTATTCTCATAGATTGGCAACTGAAAATTATCAATAAAGTGCGTCATATGTATTTTTCGTATTTGATGATAGGCGAACTTTTTTTAGTGAGACCAAAACTATAACTTGACAGTAAACTTTATTTACGTTATCCCTGTGAAAAAAAAATTAAAATAAACTTCTACCACCAACCAAAAACTCAGTCTATTCAAGCGAAACAAAGCGGAGACATTCAAAGTTTTTATCTAAGTGCTATTTATGAATCACTCTGTGCACTCGAGGATCGAGTCACGTTTTTTCTCCTACGATGTTACAGTACATATATCATTAACATCAGACTTCATTGATATTCGACATCTTATATAGTGACAAAACAGTATCAATATATCTACAAGCTTTTTCTGTTTCTATTTCAAGATTGGAGTTCTAGACAATGAAACTATTGTTATTATGAGATCGTGATCGTGTGTTCTTTTTTTTTGCGAAGGAACAAAGAGTGATGAAGAAAGGAAGAGAAAGTGGCATTCTACACTGTCGACGGATTGCGAAGGAAAGAAAGAAAAAATAGAAAAAACAGTGATGTAGGTTATTAGCAAACATTTTTTCGTTCTGTTCTTTGTATTGTTTTATAGGAGCTCAAAAAGAAGCTTGACAGTAGTGGGATTCGAACCCACGCCACAAGTGACCAGTACCTGAAACTGGCGCCTTAGACCGCTCGGCCATACTGTCAATATGGTTCTTTAGAAATATACTTATTTAAAATGAATCTCATTTCATTACAATAATACTCAATTCTTCTTGTTGATATATAATTGTAGAAATCAATGATTCATTTCAATCATCTATTATTGATCATGTTAAAAATGCAGTATGTTTCATAAGAACATTTAGATTGTCGAAACTTATTATTTGAGTACTTTGAAGAAAGAAACTCGTTATTGACCATTTTTACTAAGCTTGTAAAAATAAATGTAAACATACAATTTATCAATCTTATTTCTGAAAAAGAACTATAAAATCAATAAATAAGAATAGTTAACATCTATTTTGTTGTTTTCGATGTTTCGTAAGAAATTTTTTTTTCTTCTCTCTCTCTATTCTTTAATTTCATTTTCGTGATAAATAATTCTAATGTATTTTAACTAGATATATACAGAACACATATGAGACGATTGCAAGCCATTTGTACAATTTAGCTTCGATTTTTGTTTAAATTTTCATTTTTCGCTGGAATGATTTTGCGTATTGGGATAGATAGTACTACTAAAGAAATAAAGGAAGCCGGCAGTTGTCTCACTACCACTATCAAGAATAGCCGAAATTACGAAAAATTAAAGAAAACCTACCCCCGCTCAGAAAAGTCGATTTTTGGTGAAAAGCATGAAAATTGAGATAAATGCAGAGGAAGATAGTTCGAGGTCTGATCTTTCAAAAATGACATGATTTTTTATTTAGCACTTTGTTTTTTTCCAAAAGATTTCGTCATTTTCTTCTTGAAAAATATGATTTTTCTTTGATCCACGCATAAAGAACGTAAGAAAACTTATTTTAGCATGAGTAAACTCGTCTTCGTCGCTTATCAAGGGTTTTGCACGTCTGTTTATATGAGTCTTTTAAACAGATTTCGATTCATATAAGATACGTCTAGGTTTCTTTCTGTTTTGTTGGAACAACATTGGTTTTACTGTCAAAAAAAACTGTGACGGGACAAAAGCTTGACGGGACATTTGATCAGTATTTTGCAATTTTCTCGGCAACGATAAAGAATTAAGAGTTGAAATTTGGAGTATTCGTTTTATATTTAGCAATCTACTTTTGCTGAAAATTATTCTGATTATGATTTAGTAGAACTTGAGATACATAAAAAACAAAAACAAAAAACATGACAGGACATTTAGCGAGGAAGGCGCGTTTTCAGATCTGAACTTTTTTATTTTTGATCTAATAAAAATTATCATAGATTTCTTTCAAATCGCATCTTGTTTTCTTTTCTTCGCTCTACCTTTTGGCTATAGTAATTGAGTAGGGCTTCATTCAAGTTTTCATTTCGAAAAAAACGGTTGACTGCATGACGGGACATTTTTTATCAAATCTGCGACCACGAATATTTCGAGCAAGTACAAACTAAATAACAGCAACTTGGCTAAATCAAATAGCACATTTTCTAGTCAATCTTACGGAGATACTAATGAGTTAAAATGAATTTTTAAAACGCCTTTTCAACAGAAAAAAATATCACCTTAATTTATCGCCGTTGGACATGTCCATGGGAAATTTAAGTGAAAAAACGACATCATTTTCGCGCTTTCTAGTGACAGACAATAGCTAGAGGGCTGATTTTAGCAGCCAAACTAGTCACACGTGTGAAGGATATTTTCTGATAAAATTGTTGAATTTGATTGAGAATTCTGGAAGATATAAGCTTAGCCATTTTTTTTATTCAAACTGTACAAATGGCTTGCAATCGTCTCACATGTGTTTTTTCGAGAATATTTACTTTCCGAAAACAAACAATAATTTACTAAAAAAGGACACCATGACCAAACTTCCAAGACTATCTAATGATTATTGAATTAATTTATAAGCAAAATTTCAGTAAAATGGTCATAACTCTTCACCAGTAGACTGTGTCCAAATCCGTCAAAGCTTTGTCTGACGTAAACACAATCTATAGAATGAGACAGGAATGAATTAAAATAAAACTGTACACCACTCACATAGTTTCCTTGGAAGAAATCTATTCTCTTCTTTTAAATATTTATAATCGCCTATGAGATACAAGATTAAAGTATCCCTCTTTGGTCATTGTCTTGATGAATTTCAACATAAGATGTATTAGTAAACTTCTTATAAGGGAAATTTCCCTACTGATTAGTCGTTTTTGAGCTGAAAGCATTTGCTCTATGGAGATCTTAATGGATTATGAATATCAAAAAAAAAGAGTTCGAGTTCATAACTTGTTGCTATCGATATATCACATTTTTCAACACAACCCAATAGCTACTCTCCAGAATACAAGAAAAACTACTTTCCGAATTTCGACTTCACAATTTGCATAAGAACAAACTTTAACGAGAATAATTAATTGTGAAAGTATCAAGCTTTTTGATGTATTTTTATCCTGAAATAAGAACATTGACTCTACAGATGTTAATGAAAGTTGTAACAGGCGTACTGTTACCATGGCTGTATTTTATGGTAGTGACAACAAAAATTTCTGAAACATTTAAAATAAACGGTTCTCGTCAAGATTAGTTTCTATGCAAAGTTTCAAATCGAAATTTGAAAATCAGTTTTCCGAGTGTTTTTCACAGAGATCTTACCATCGTATTCAAGAATGTCAGATGTCTGCAGCTCCAAGTTATGGACCTAAACTATTTTTTGGAAATACTCGTAACTCATTATGTTCTACTTGGTGCATATCATTCCAATTTAAAATCGATTCATCAGTCGAGACACTTTTCTTGTTAGTATTTAATAAAATGAACCTCATCGCATTTCGTATTTATTTTTATATTCTCTAAGCCAAAGTTTATATTATAAATTTCTATTCTTTTTTTTTTTTTATTAGTGCTGCTGCTCATAATAAATTAGGTAATAATGATCAAGCATTAAGTGATTGTTTCCGTTCAATTGAAATCGATCCAAATTATAGTAAAGTTTATGGAAGACTTGGGTATGTTAATATTAGTGTTTTTTTTTGTGCAAAAAAAAAAAGAATATAAAATTTCTTTTTTAAATATAAAGTGTCATATATCTATCATTGGACAAAGCACATGAAGCACTTGATGCTTATAAAAAAGCTCATACACTTGATCCCAATAATGAGAATTATAAACAATCTATACGACATTGTGAAGATCAATTGAATGAATCAGAAACTAATAATAATAATAATCCGACTAATGTAAATTTATTGTTGATTATAAATTTTCTGTTGAACATTTATTTATCTAAAGGGTCCAAATCTAACATCCATGTTTGGTACATTATTAGGTGGTACAAGTGGTGGACCTAATATGACGTCTTTTTTTAATAATCCTGCTTTAATGAATATGGTTTGTTAGTTTCATTGTATACATATACAAATAAAATATTGTTAATAGGCAACACAATTTGTTCAAAATCCACAAGTTCAAGGATTGTAAAATAATTATGTTTTTGTTATATAGAAATTTTTATATATATATATTATTTTAATAGAATGGCTAATTTAGTAACAAATTTAAATGGACAAGAAGGTGGTCCAGCTGGCTTAGATACTTTATTACAAGCGTAAGGTCAAAAAAAAAATATATATTTTGATATAATAAATTTTATTTCATAGAGGTCAACGTATGGCTAGTGACTTATCAGCTAATAATCCTAATTTAGTCGAGTCTCTTCGACGTAATATGACTAATCAACCGAATAGAAATAATAATTCAACATCAAGTAAGTTACAAAAACAAATTTATTTCTTTAAAAAACTTTTAATTATTTATTTTCTAGATTCTAATAATGAAGGAGATCAAAACAGACCATCATCATCATAAAAAAACATTATTTTATCTTTTTTCTTCTCTTTTTCTAAATATAATATTGATTATGAGAAGAAAAAAAAATGTTTCGTTTTATTTTAATTTAGCATAATATGCCATTGAAGCAATACCACACATATTATCAGCATCTTTAATTAAACGTAAATAACCTTTTTCACCCCATTTTGTTCCCCAAGAATTTTTTATTATCCAATAAGGTGTTTTAAGTGCTTCATCATAACCATAGCCTACAACAGTCATAGCATGATCCATATCTTGTGGATTATTTGGACAATTATCTATGTTAAGTATACCATCTTGATAAAACATAAAAAGTTTGGAATTAGCATCAAGTCCAATAAACATTGGTCCGTAATTAGTAATTGCTTCAGCCATTTGTTTTTCATCTCCTAAAGGAATCTCTACATATTCAACTTTACCAAGATCAAGTTGAGTAACACCGTCTGTTCGACATGATTGTTCTTCTTCAGCATAAGGATATGAAGCTTCTGTAGCTATTTTACCACCTGTTGCTGAAAAATAACTAATACTTGGTGGAAAATTCCCACCATTACAACCATAATTACCATAATTTTCCTTTGAACAATCAACTAGTTGCTGTGGACTAAAGTCCGTAGGTTTTTTAGAATTCTTTTTTATAGCATAAACTGATTCTAGAACTGCAGTTGTAGCAAATGCGTAACAAGATCCACATTGACCTTGATCTTTAACACTAGTTACAACATTTTTTGTACGCCAATCAAATGCTTTAATTTGTTCATTAGTATCATTGCTACTTGTTTCAGACAATTGTCTATCTTTATATAGACGTTTTTTCAAATTTCGTTTTAATCTTCTTGAATTATGATGACGCTGATAAAATTTTGCTAAACTACGTTGTAATGCATCTTCATCTGATTCATCATCTATTAAATTTCGTCGTATACTAGGCGGAATTTTTAAACCTTTTTTGAATGCATCAAATTCTGCTAATGTCCAATCAGAAAATTGATTTAATCCTAATTGAAACGTACGTAATTTTCCCAAATTTAATTTTAATACATATTTAAGATGGTCAATAAATATATGACGACGTGCTTTTTGTTCTTCTACAATAACAAAAAAGTAATAATTCATTTTCTTATAATCAAACAATTTTATTTATAACCTAACCGCTCGATGAATAAAAACGACGATATTTTTCTTNCATTAGATGACTGATTCTTGTTTGTATTGAATTAAGCAATAAAGAATTAATGTACCTTGAATAAAAACGACGATATTTTTCTTTAAAAAAAGACCAAATTCGACGGATAGTTGTATCATTAATACTAGATACTCCTTGAAGTCTGAATTTATTAGCATCAACTAAACGATCAACATAATCTTGAAGAGATCTACGATCATGAAATTCTTCACTAGATGTGCATAAACCAATTAGAAGAATCAAAGTAAATAATATTATATATAACTTCATAGCTCGATTTCTATGCGTAGCCAAAATAAATGGAATGAAATACTAGATATTTTCGCTCTCTCTCTCTCCATATATATATATATATATATATATATAATCTGTGTTTTTATTCAAGGTACATTAATTCTTTATTGCTTAATTCAATACAAACAAGAATCAGTCATCTAATGTGTTTCATTTTGAATATATACGATTAGTCAAGGAAATATTAAAAGTCGAAATTTGTATAGTACATATTGTATGGGATTATTTTTACGTGGCCCACCAATGAATAGGTATTTCGATCGAGGTTTCGATGTGGCTAAATAGCGATTACTTTAGTACTAAATATGCAATAAATAGGATTCAAAAAATAAATACTATTCATTGATAATGTAATTTAGTTATTGTGAAAAGAAAATATTATAAAAAAAATATTTATATTCTTTTTCTATACATGAAAAGACGACGAGCATGCAGTGCACATTTTTTTTATAAATGTGTTATTAATGTCATGTAGACTGTATTCTAAGATAGCTAAACTATGTTTATGTTCTGTTAAGTCTTCCTCTACCGCCTCAACAATCGATCTTGGATCAGGTATATTGAAATCGCGTAGTGGAGAGCCATTGTTAAAATTTTCAGTTATATACCATGATGTTTTCAGGAGATATTCAAGAAACAAGATTCAACAATAGCTAATTTAGCAACACAAAATTCTTTGTGAATCTTCATTCTACAGGATGTGCCAAAAGTAACACAACATATAATGTTTTTCGATTTTCTCTTGGTACATAGTTATTTTGATCTCATATTAATATTAGATATACTAGGGGATAGAATTCAAAGATTCAATATATGATCAATATTTAGATGTGGTAATTTGTTCAAAAGCATACACATACAGGGCGGTCAAAGATAAGAAAACAAGTCTGACTTCTAATAAAACGTTCATCAAAGCAACAGAACAAGAAAATGACGCATCCAATTATACGTATTTGTGAAGTATTTTTAATAGTAAACTTTTCACAAGAATTGCTCCAGTACTAATTGACATACTCGTCGACATAATTCCACTGGCAAGCTTCCTCTTATTTATATGCTTTTGAACACGTTCCGATATCTAGTTGCTGACCATATGCTTCATTTTTGAATACTATCACTTAGTATATGTGGCATAAATGTGAGGTCTAACTGACAACGTATAAAACAAAAAAAATGGTGTTGGGTAACTTTTGGCTCACCATGTATATTTTTAAGGCTTTTTATATTCGAAAGACTATGTCAGATTGTAATGCCAACCGGAGTTTTTTGTTTCACATTTTGTACTTTTTATGACAAGATCGTCATCTAGGTATAGAACTGCTGTTTTTATACATTAATAAAAAAAATCTTAATTAAAAAAAAACGTGTATTGTAACTTCACATGTCTGTTCATGTGCCATGGATACCTTCTTTTAGTTCCAGCCTACGAATACATTTTGGTAGCCACTATGTCCGTAGCTTGTCAAACTATTGAAGACTAATATTGTCTCTTTCTTATAGTTTAATAACTATGTAAGACTGCATTTTTACTGATGATTATTGAAAACATTTTAACGTTCGTATGAGACAAGTCGTGATATATTTGCAGTCTTTTACGGTGTTAATACGGCTATATAAGACTACTTTAATTTAGTTGTATAGGAGCCGTTTATAGGCATTGTATAGAGTGTTGTCTGGTACCGAATTAAATGACGGTTACAGTAATATTATGGTATACAGATGACTAAAATACGGCTATATATGATCATCGTATTTTTATTTCTAAACAGATTGTATACGATAGGACACGAATACAATCTCTAAATTATCAATCAGGTTTATGACATGTAAATGAGTCGTATATGAAGGGAAACGGCATGGTAATAACTATCGTGTTGATGCCATGGACTCAGAGACAACAATATAGTAGCAAATAACATAACCTTTTGAGCAAAAGAAGGTCATTCATCGTACTTCAATTACATATTAAAGTATCAAGAATTGATCATGTATTTGATTAAAAGTAACGCAACATCTAGTAGACAGCTTTCTCGAGTAAAAATCTTGGAACAAAAAGTAGGCTCTGTTCATTACAATTCTTGTTTCATTTAAGCAATTAGGGCAAGCTCATAGCTCTGATTTACATGCTTTATGGATTGCATACACACAAAGTTTTAGACCTCTAGT
Source organism: Rotaria sp. Silwood2 (assembly GCA_905329745.1). Lineage (NCBI taxonomy): Eukaryota > Metazoa > Rotifera > Eurotatoria > Philodinida > Philodinidae > Rotaria > Rotaria sp. Silwood2. The sequence continues at coordinate 27,715 of CAJNSZ010000889.1, read as the reverse complement.
ATCTTTCCAGTCTACTCTCGATTTTCAGTGCATGTTTGAAGTAGAATAAATTGTATATTTATTAGATTTTCGTTTATTTATACGGTGAAAACATGTTACAAATATTGAAAACTATTTTTTTATTATTTGAGATGCATTGATTGAAATTAATTTATTTACTTGAATTTCGATGCTTTTGCTTTTGTCCTTTTCTCTTCATTATTGACTAATCTTTCAATCAATAGATGCCACATGTAGATCTTCTATCACTTGTATCCAATAAATTGGTAACGAAAATTTTGTAATCATACAAACTTATGCTTATTATGCTACTTATTATTATAATCGGTTAGTCAGATATGGAAAAAAAAGACAGTCAAAGTCTATTGTAGAATTCTATACTAATTTAAAACGAAGAGTTCTTAATTGAAATTTTGCCTAGAAATAAATTTAATAGTCATTAGATAGTTTTGAAATTGTCAACGAAAATATACAAGTTTTTTTTTCAAGATATTTACTTTCCGAAAACAAACAATAATTTACTAAAAAAGGACACCATGACCAAACCTTATATCTCGAGAGAAACATATATATTTTTGTTGAAACTTCCAAGACTATCTAATGACTATTAAATCTATTTCTAGGCAAAATTTCAGTAAAATGGCCATAACTCTTCAGCAGTAGGCTATGAGTCCGAACTCGTTAAGGTTTTGTCTGACGTAAATATAATTTATAACATGAAATAGAAATGAATTAAAACGAAGCTGGTTATCTCAAGTACTTTCCTTGTAAGAAAATTATTTTCTTCTTGTAAATATTTCTAATGGTCTATGAAAGATAAGGTTAAAATGTCTCTCTTTCATCATTGTCTGGATGATTTTCAACATAAGATATATTAGTAAACTTCTTACGAGAACAGTTTTCGAACTGATTAATCACTTTTGAGCCGAAATCACTTGCATCATGGAGATCCTAATGGACTATGAACATTCCCTAAAAAGAGTTCAGACCCATAAGTTATTGTTGTCTAAATATGGCATTTTCAATATAATGCTGTGTAGTCTCTCTCAAGAGCATCACAAAAACTGCTTTTCGAATTTCAACTTCAAATTTTGTATAGAAACAAGCTTTAATGAGAATAATTAATTATGAAAGTATCAAGCCTTTCGATCTATTCTTATCATGAAACAGGAGCAACCACAATTTCTGAAACATTTACAATAAACGGTTCTCGTCAAGGCTAGTTTTCATGCCTTTTAGCAGAGCACAGCATGGTATTGAAAAATGCCATATGTCGACAGCAATAAGTCATCGATCCGATATCTTGTTGGCACTATTTATAAACCATTAGAGTCTATATAATGCCCACAGTTCCAACTTAAAAGCTATTGATCAGTTGAGACACTTTTGTCATTAGTACCTAATAAAACTAACTCTCTTGTATTTAGTATTTATTACAATGCTATTTACAAATGTAAAAACAGAAAAGAAGATTGTAAATGAATTTTCATATATTTATTTTTTTTAAACATGGTGGATTCCATTTAACAGTTTTCATTTATTTTTCTTCAATCTGATTCATATGATAGTTTTTTTCGAATTCATATTTGATTATAATCTGCTTATTCAATAGATTTATTATCAGTTTGTTGTATTACGTTTATTGATAATTCTTGTAATGTGAAGAATTTAAGGTCAACAATATTAGTTTAAATAATCCTGCTTTAATATATATATATATATATATAAAGATGACTACAGTAATATAATGTTTTATTCACAATATAAAATAATTAAGCATTAAAGAATTGAAGATAATGATCAAATAGATTGGAAAATATTTGGAATCCATAAATTATACTATTTTTTCAAAAGAAAAAAGTATAAATTGTCTATCGAATACAAAGAAATTTAATAAAAAGACCGCATTTTACTTGCCTCACTTCTATAGATGCTCTATCACATGTTTCTAGAATTCGTACCACATCTATAGTAGTTAAAACTATACTTCAACGTAAAAACACATATAAAATATGAAGCGAAAGAAAAAGTCGTAAAAACCGTACATTTTATCGCGTTACGAGCGTTTGAAACTATTCGAGGTTGTAAAAGCTCGTTTCAGAATGATAATGCGCATACAACGCGTTAAAATGTGCGGTTTTTATAATTTGGAAGGGATTTATTCTTGGGCCATTTTTACGATTTTTTTTTTATTGTTTCTATCTGATAAGCTAATGACTCAGATCAAAACAGACCATCATTATCATCATAAGACATTGTTTTATGGATTTTTTTTAAATAAAATATTGGTTCAAAAGAAAAAAAAAATTGTTTTTATGATAGTTTGCCATAATATGCCATAGAAGCAACACCACACATATTACCAGCATCTTTAATTAAACGTAAATAACCATTTTCACCCCATTTTGTTCCCCAAGAATTTTTTATTATCCAATAAGGTGTTTTAAGTGCTTGATCATAACCATAACCTACAATAGTCATAGCATGATCCATATCTTGTGGACGAGTTGGACAATTATCTATGCTAAGTATACCATTTTTATAAAACATAAAAAGTTTGGAATCAGCATCAATTCCAATAAATATTGGTCCATAATTAGTAAGCGATTCAGCTATTTTTTTTTCATCTCCTAAAGGAATTGCTACATATTCAACTTTACCAAGATCAATTTCATTAATACCACTTGTTCGACATGATTGTTGCTGTCCTACAAAAGGATAAGAAGCATGTGTAGCGATTTTACCACCTTTTCCTGATAAATAACGAACACTTGGTGGAAAATTGCCACCCCTACAACCATTATTTCCACTTGAACAATCAGTTATTTGTTGTGCACTGAATTCAATAACATTTTGAGATTTTGTTTTTAAAGCATAAAGTGTTTCCAGAACTGCAGCCGTAGCAAATGCGTAACAACATCCACATTTAGCTTGATCTTTAATACTACTTACAAGATTTTTTGTACGCCAATCAAATACATTAGTTTGTTGATTAGTATCATTTTTATTTTTATCATTATTAAAAAAATTATCAAACCAATCACGCCAGAATCGTCTATCTTTATGTTGAAGTTTGTTCAAATTTCGTTTTAATCTTCTTGAATGATGATGACGTTGATATAGTTTTGTTAAACTACGTCGTAATGCATCTTCATCTGGTTCATCATCTATTAAATCTCGTCGTAAACTAGCTGGAACATTTAAACCTTTTTTTAATGCATTAAATTCTGCTAATGTCCAATCAGCAAATTCATTCAATTCTAATTGGTATGTGCGTAATTTTTGAAGGTTTGATTCTAATACATATTTAAGATGGTCACGAAATATACGAAGACGTGCTTTTTCTTCTTCTACAATAAGAAAAAAGTAATCTTTTTTGTTACAATCAAATAATTTTATTTATCAACTAACCGCTAGATGAATAAAACCGTTGATATCTTGTTTTAAAAAAAGACCAAATTTGATGAATAGCTGAATCATTAATACTTAATACTCCTTGAAATTTAAATTTAGCAGCATCAACAAAACCATCAACAAAATCTTGAAGAGATCTACGATCAAGAGATTCTTCCATAGATGTACATAAACCAATGAGAAGAATCAGAGTAAATAATATTACACATAACTTCATAGTTGAATTTTTATGTGCAACCAAAGTAATGGAATAAAATACTATTTATTTTCTCTTTATATATATCCATACATATACAAAGCGCAGATTCTTTTTTTTGCTTAATTCAATACATATAAGAATCAATCATCTATTGCGTTACATTTTTAATATATACGATTAATCAACCAAAAAAAGTACATATTAAATACCGAAATTTGTATAGTGTATATTGAATAGGATTATTCATATTTTGTCAACCTATTAATAAGTGTATTGATCGAGGTTCTGAGGCAGTTAAATAATCATTACTTCAGTACCAAATATACGAAAAAAAGATTCACTAAATAAATACTATTCATCGACTGTGTAATTTAGTCACTATAAAAAGAGAATATTAGAAGAAAATCACTGTATTTTCTATTTTTATTCATGAAAAGATGACGAGTATACAGTGGAAATTTTTTTAGAAATGTGCATTGAAAGCGCGTAGTGGAGAGATTTTGTTAAAATTTTCAATCATATATCATGCCATTTTCTGGAAACCTTCAAGAAACAAGATTCAAAAACAGCTGATTTAGCTGCATGAAATGCTTTGTGAGTCTTCATTCTATGTTTATGTTTAATTTTATTTGAAAGACTATGTTAAATTCTAATGCCTGACAGAGTTCTTTGTTCTAAATTTGTACTTTTTACGCGCAGTAAAAGCGTGACAAATTCAGTAGATACAGATAATTATCTTCTATATATAGAAGTACTTTTTTGTATAATAATAGAAGATCTCTATTGAGAAAAACGGGTACTGTAACTTCACATACTTGTTGAAGCAGTAAAACACAATTGGCTACAATGAAACTCTTTCGAGAATTCTTAGATTTATCATCAGAAACGCATAAACAAAGAAAAAAAGAAAAATATTTCTTGCTTTCTAATGAAAAAATTGTATTGTTTGTGAAAGATCCGACGTCAACCTATAATTTCATGCATTCATCTTAATTTTGATTAATCTAACTGAAATAGACTTTTTTTTTTTCGAGGGGAAGAGGACTTTAATAAGCACTTTCTATAGTTCTCAAATAAATATACAGCATATTTGAAAAATATTTCTTTTCATTCATTATTTAGGCTGTAAATTATACTGTTTCAATGAAGTACTTGTTACAAACGTAGCATGAAATTGCAGAAGAAATCCATCGACAGGACCTTTCGTTTTTTTTTGCAATCAAATTTTCAATGATTCATTTAACGTATAAATGCCTAAATGAATCTATAATTCAATAGATATATGTTTAACAAAAGACAACTCTATATTCGTTATGTTTACAAGCATTTCATCGTCGCTGATATAATATTTTCGTTCGCATAGTGGTACATAGTTACAACTTTCGTTCGTTTGTGTTATTTTCTGGAATAACATTTATACGAATCATCACGAATTTTTTCTTTTCTTCCTATGTGTAAATATCTAAAGTACGTATTTTGTGTTATGAAGGCCTCGAAAACAGAAATCAGTCAACACTCATTGACCATATGTAGATCTTTTATCGCGTTTATCTAATAAATCGCTGCCGAAAATTTTATAGAAATAAAAAGATTATTTAATGGAATATTAATTTTTTCTTTTCTTTTTTATAGTCAACGAATAAATTATTAGCATAGGCAAAATTTCAGGTCAAAAATGTTCATTTTAGTTTTTGTCAGTAAGAAGAAACTCACAATAAAAATTTCGGTTAAACGGTCATAACTCTTCATCAGTAGACTATGGGCCAGACCCTTTAAGGCATTGTCTTACCTAAAGATAATCTATCATATGAGATATGAACGAATCAAAAAGAAACTAAACATCTCATGCACTTCCTTCGTAAGAAAATAGTTCTCTTCTTGTGAATAATTCCGATAGCCTATGAAAGACAAGGTTAATATATCTGTCTTCCGTCATTGTATTAGCGAATTTCAACACAAGACATATTAGTAAACTTCTTAGGAAGGACGGCCCGAAACTGATTAATCGCTTTTGAGCCGGAAGCATCTGCATCATGGAGATCCTAATGAGTCACGAATACTCTGCAAAAAGACTTCGGATTCATAGGTTATTGCTATCTAAACATGGCATTTTCAATACAATGCTGTGTAACTTCCTCTCAAGAAGACCAGGAATAAACTGCTTTTCGAATTTTGACTTGAAACTTTGTAAAGAAACAACCCCCTATAAAACAGGTGTACACGAGATATATAACAGACTTGCTGTTACCATGGCTGTATTTTATGGCATAGACAACAAAAATTTCTGAAATATTTACAACGAACTATGCACATCAGAACTTGTTTCAATACAAAGTTTCAAATAGAAATTCAGAAAATAGTTTTCCCAATGTTCTTGACGGGGACCACATCACTGTATTCAAGAATACCATATGTTGATAGCAAAAGTCATCGGTTCGAAGTCTTTTTTGGGGTATTCATAAGCCATTAGAGTCTATATAATGTCCACAGACCAAACTCAAAACCGATTCATTAGTTAGAACACTTTTCGAACTAAATAGTTTATAGCAAAACTAACTCCATCTTATTTCGTATGTATTACTATATTCTCTAAACCAAGGTTTGCATTATAAATATTCTACAGAGCATTTATTTATATCAAGGGTTCAAATCTAACATTCATGCTTGGTACATTGTTAGGTGATACAAGTAGTGGATCTAATATGATATCTTCGTTTTAATAATTTGGCTTTAGTGAATATGGTTTGTTAGTTTCATTGTATAAATATGCAAATAAAATACTCTTAATAGGCAGTACAATGTGTTTAAAATCCACAAGTTCACGGATTGTAAAATAATTGTGTTTTCGTTATATACAAATTCTTGTTTATATATTATTTTACTAGAATAGGTAACTTAGTTAAAAATTTAGCTAGCCAAGAAGGTGGTCAAGCTAGTTTCGATACTCTATTAGAAGCGTAAGGTCAAAAAAATATGTCCATGTGAGACGTAATATGAGTAATCAATCTCAACTGAGCAGAAATCATAATTCAACATTAAGTTAGTTACAAAAGAATTATTTCTATTAAAATCTTTAATTATTTATTTTCTACATTCTAATAATGAAGCAGATAAAAACAGACCATCATCACAAGACAATATTTCATCCTTTTTTTTATATAACATATTGATTATGAGAAAAAAAGTATATCGTTTTATGTTAACTTAGCATAATATGCCATTGAAGCAACACCGCACATATTACCAGCATCTTTAATTAAACGTAAATAACCATTTTCACCCCATTTTGTTCCCCAAGAATTTTTTATTAACCAATAAGGTGTTTTAAGTGCTTCATCATAACCATAGCCTACAATAGTCAAAGCATGATCCATATCTTGTGGACGAGTTGGACAATTATCTATATTAAGTACACCTTTTTCATAAAACATAAAAAGTTTGGAGTCAGCATCAAGGCCAATAAATATTGGTCCATATTTAGTAAGCACTTCGGCCATTTTTTTTTCATCTCCTAAAGGAATCTCTACATATTCAACTTTACCAAGATCAATTTCATTAATACCATCTGTTCGACACGATTCCTTTTTCTCTGCATAAGGGTAAGAATCCTTTGTAGCTATTTTACCACCTTTGTCTGATATATAACTAATACTGGGTGGGAAATTGCCACCAACACAGCCATCATTTTCATACTTTTCACTTGAACAATCAACTATTTGTTGTGGACTGAATTCAGTAACATTTTGAGATTTTGTTTTTATAGCATAAAGTGCTTCCAGAACTGTAACAGCAGCAAATGCATAACAAGATCCACATTTTCCTTGATTTTTGACACTGCTTACAGCATTTTTTGTACGCCAATCAAATACATTAGTTTGTGGATTAGTATCATTTTTCTTGTTATCATAATTGAAAAATTTGTCAAACCAATCACGCCAGAATCGTCTATCTTTATGTCGACGTTTGTTCAAATTTCGTTTTAATCTTCTTGAATGATAATGGCGTTGATATAGTTTTGCTAAACTACGTTGTAATGCATCTTCATCTGGTTCATCATCTATTAAACTTCGTCGTAAACTAGGCGGAATCCTTAAACCAGTTTTGAATGCATCAAATTCTGCTAATGTCCAATCAGAAAATTGGTTTAATGCTAAATGATATGTACGTAATTTTTCAAGATTTGATTTTAATACATATTTAAGGTGGTCAATAAATATACGATGACGTGCGTTTTCTTCTCCTACAATATAACAAAAAAAAAAAATAAAAATTATTTTTCTTTTAAAATCAAACAAATTTATTTATAAAGTAACCTGTCGACGAATAATAACGGCGATATTTTGCTTTAAAAAAAGACCAAATTTGACTGATAGCTGAACCATTAATACTTGATGATCCTCCAAGTTTGAATTTATTAGCATCAACAAAACTATCAACATACTCTTGAAGAGATCTACGATCATGAAATTCTTCACTAGATGTGCATAAACCAATGAGAAGAATCAGAGTAAATAATATTATAGATAACTTCATCGTTGAATTTTTATGCGCAACCAAAGAAATGGAATAAAATACTGTAGATTTTTGCTCTTTATATATTCAAGTTACACGGATTCTTTTTTGTTTAATTCAATACATGCAAAAATAAATCATATAATGTCTTTCATTTTTAATATATATGATTAATAGAGCAAAAGAAAAAGTAACTATTAAAAAAAACAAAATTTGTAGAGTGCATATTGAATAGAATTATTCATACACTGTAAGCCGATGAATAAGTATTTCGATTGAGGTTTCGAGGTGGATAAATAACCATTACTTTGGTATGACATATGCGAAAAGAAAAATTCACAAAATAAATACTATTTATCGATAGTGTAATTTAAACATTATGAGAAGAGAATATTATTAAAAAATATTTATATTTTATTTCTATTCATGGCAAGGCCATGATTATTATGGAGTAGACATGTTTTTAGAAACGTTTTATTAATGTCATGTAGACGGTATTCTAAGATAGGTGAAACTATTTCGTGTTTTGTTAAGCCTTCTTTTACCGTATCAAAAATCGATCTTGGGCCAGATGCACTGAAATCGCCTAGTGAAGAGACTTTAATAAAATTTGTCATCATATATCATGACGTTTTCGGGAGATATTCAACAAACAAGACTGAAAAATAGCTCACTTGGCAAGCTGAAACTTTTGATAGTGTCTGGCACAGTCTTTTGTTTTAAGATCTTACCTTTTAAGCAAAGTGAAAGGATCAAAAATTCAATGGCTTCAAAAAATATCATCATCTATGTGTAGAACTATTTTTTTTTATATAATAAAAACTTTTAATTCAAAAAAACGGCTACTATAACTTCACTTACCTGTTGAAGCAAAAAAAAACAATTGGCTACAATGAAGCTCGTTCGAAAATTCTTCGATGCGTGATCAGAAAAACATAAACAACGAAAAAACGAAACAGATTTCTTGCTTTGTAATGAATAAACTACATGATTTATGAGAGGTCTGATGTCAATTTATCATTCCATGCATTTATCTTAGTTTCGATTAATCTGACTGGAATGCATTTTGTTTTTGAAAGCAAGAGTACCCAAATAAACAGTTTTTATAGCTCTCAAGTCAATATACAATTTATTCGAAAATATTTTAGGCTGCTAACTAAACAATGTCGACGAAGTAATTGTTACAAATGTAGTGTGAAATTGAAGAAAAATAATGGTAGAAACCTATCAGCAAGGCCTTTCAATTTTAGTTGCACTTTCATTTTGAGTGATCTATTTATCGTATAATACCTAAGCGAAGCTATAATTCAATAGATACATGTTTACAAAAAGAAATAACTCTCTAAGCAGTTTAATTACGTAAAAAACCCATTGAGTGTGAGTGAAGAGAAAACTTACACTCTACATCTCAATTTTTTATTCGTTATGTTTACAAGCATTTCATCGTCGCTGATATAATATTTTCGTTCGCATAATGGTACATAGTTACAACCTTAGTTCGTTTGTATTACTTTTTGGTATAGTGTTTGTACGGGTCATCGCAATTTTTTTCTTTTGTTCCTATGTGTACATATCGAAAGTACGCATTTTGTGTTATGATGACCTCAACAACAGAAATTAGAAACTATTCATTGGAGCACGCGAATAATATTTCAAGATTAAATTGGCACTATTCGTTTTCCAATCTATAATAGGAGCCGATGTTGAATCATACCTCCATGAAAACATTCGCATACGGCTGAATTAAGGTGATTATCGACCTGGATATGTCGATCGTATACGACAAGCTGTATTTCAGTTAATTATGATACGGTATGGTTCTTTTTATGGTCATCATGTAAAGTTCAGTACTACGTAGTGATATACAATTGATAGCTGTTCTCAAGCTCTATCGAATGCACTTAGCTATGCAGCTTTGAAAGATTTCTTTGGGTTGCAGTTTATGCTAGATAAAGTTAATATCACTGTTTAGTCAATATAGAGAGGCATATCTTATGTATATTTCAAATCTAACATTTCCTCGTAAGAATTCAGCACTGTACATGTTATGAATACCTGTTTTTAGTTCTGATCTTCAAATGCTATTCTGTAGCCTCCATATTCATAACTTGCCAAGCTAATGAAGACTAACAGTGTTTCTCTCTTATAATGTAATAACTATGTTGGTTTAGTTGTGTAGATACCGTCCACAGACAATGCAAAGAGTATTGTTGGCTACAGAATTGAACGACGGTATACTGCGAAATGACGGTACATTAATAGCAAAAATGGGCTAATATTGAGTAATCCTGTTTTACTCGTAAACTGATTGTATACGTAACGGACCGTAATTTATCTCATGAAAGGTTCTGTTTCTTAACTACTGACCTGGCAAACCGACAAATTTTCATGAACTTTCTCTATTTCATATCATGGAGATATACTGAACAGATACCAAGTTTTTAAATAGACAACTAATTTTATTCGTTACAGCTGATAAAAAATAATTATTCATAGGAATAATCAAATGATCAATTGTTATCATTTTTTTCAAAGTACATTGACATGAAATAGCAGAAGTAGCACAATAATAGATTTTATCATATCTCCTTATAAAATTCTTGATGATGATCAAAAATCAAGCATGCTCCATCCTGCATTTTTTCCTAGAAGCGTAACTCGTATACCACATAGTGATACTTCGTTTTCTCTATTTTATTATATTTTTGTATTCATTTCTCTTCCGATTCTTAATGAGCTATATGCTTTGACTCTGTTTGCTATTAGACAATTAATTACTTCTATGAAATGTCAAGTATTAGAACAATGCTGATTGTTCAATAATTGACGAAATGGTGTTTGTTTTGTATTGTATTAAACAATAATTGTTTATCTAATGCAGTGAAAGATCAGAAATTTTATAGTTTAAAACTGGCGTCAAGATAATTTTTCAGCTTCATTCTTTATATTAAATATATACGTTCAACTTGAGTTTTTTTTTCGATTACGATTTTTAAATGATGTTTTTTTAACGAGAAAAATCTCATAATATCCGAGTTTAGTTAAAAAGAAACAAATAAATGGCTATGCATACTTAGGTACACATAGCTGCTTGACTATGTACACTGAGATAGGTATAATCAATTAATTAGTGAATATTAAGTTTTACTATAGTCTTATATCGCTTAATCTCTTAGACTTTGAAACGAATTGGATATATTGTATTATTTTCAATGCATTTAACATAATGATCACTGAAAGATATCTATCTATAAAACAATAATGATGAAATCTTCTCTTGTACCTGTTTCTGATTCTAGTTCTAATTTTGGTAGCACTTTCTATTCTTCAAAGAATTTTACTTGAAATGCTTGTTTTAACTCTTCTTCTTTAGTGAAAATTAATCAACTAGTCTTAATAAAGCGTATTGTTCTAGATTGAAAGTTAATTGATTTAATATATTTTTCAATTTCCCATTTTATGTACCAATAAACTATGAAAAAAAGATAGAATCTTTCGTTCTATAATTTATCAGCAGAAAAAGAAGGTACAATTAATAAAGAAGAACAGGATGGACGTAACATGATTTTCGCCCAATGTTTTGAAAATAATTAAGAACAACTATTTCTTGAAAAGCTTAAGAAAGTAAGCGCTAGCAATGCTGTCAAATTAGTTGATCTTTATTTGAATCAACTTTTTCTTTTATAATTGTTTAATTGTAAGACTTGATTTATACTCAATTTGAATTTAATAAAGAATTTATAGAGTAAAACTATTAATAATGAAGTGCATGTTAGACTATAATAAAACTTAGTAATCACTAACTAATTGATTATACTCATCTGAGTGCACAAAGTCGAGTACTTATGTGTACCTGACTGTACATAGCCGCTTCTAAAGTTTATTGAACAAATTTCTAATTTTTTTATTAATGCTGCTGTTCATAATAAATTAGGTCATAATGATCCAGCATTAAGTGATTGTTTTCATTCAATTGAAATCTATCTAATTTATAATAAAGTGTATCGAAGACTTGCGTATGTTGTAATGAAGTTTTTCTATGCAAAAAAAGTTACAAGATTTTTTTAAATATAAAATGTCATATATCTATCATTGAAAAAAGTACATGAAGTACTTGATGCTTATAAAGAAGCTCATACACTTGACCCCAGTAATGACAATTATAAATAATCTATACAACATTGTGAAGAACAATTAAATGGAACAGGAACTAATTAGTACTAATCCGATAAATGTAAGTTCATAGTTGATTATAAATTTTCTATAGAACATTTATTCATGACAAGGCTCCAAATCTAACATTCATATTTTTGGTACATTGTTGAGTAGTGCAAGTGGTGGATCTAATATGATGTCTTTATTTTAATAATCTTGCTTAAATGAATATGGTTTGTTAGTTTCATTGTATAAATATGCAAATAAAATTTTGTTAATAGGTAACACAATTTGTTTAAGGTCAACAAGTTCAGGGATTGTAAAATAGTTATATTTTCGTTATATAGAAATTTTTATTTATTTATTATATTAATAGAATGGCTAATTTAGTAAGAAATTTAAATGGACAAGAAGGTGGTCAAGTCAGTTTCGATACTCTATTAGAAGCATAAGGTCAAAAAAAAATGTTCATACGAGACGTAATATGAGTAATCAATCTCGACTGAATAGAAATAATAATTCAACATCAAGTAAGTTACAAAAAAATCTTTAATTATTTATTTTCTAAATTCTAATAATGAAGCAGATAAAAACAGACCATCATCATAAGACAATATTTCATCTTTTTTTTTTTTTGAATAAAATATTGATTATGAGAAAAAAAAAGAATTTCGTTTTATTTTAATTTAGTAGAATATGCCATTGAAGCAACACCACACTTATTACCAGCATCTTTAATTAAACGTAAATAACCATTTTCACCCCATTTTTCTCCCCAAGAATTTTTTATTATCCAATAAGGTGTTTTAAGTGCGTTATCATAACCATGACCTATAATAGTTGCAGCATGAGTCATGTCTTGCGGACGATTTCGACAACTATTTATTTGAAGTATACCACTTCTATAAAACATAAAACGTAGGTGATTAGCATCAAGTCCAATAAATATTGGTCCATTATTAGTAAGTGCTTCAGCCAATTTATTTTCATCTCCTACAGGAATCGCTTCATATTCGATTTCACCAAGTTCAATTTCATTAATACCCGCTATTCGGCATGAGTCGTTATTATTAGCATAATGATAAGAATCCTCTGTAGCTATTTTACCACCTTTTCCTATTAAATAATTAATAGTTGGTGGATAAAGGCCACCTTTACAACCAATATTCCCACCACTTGAACAATCAACTATTTGTTGTGGACTGAATTCAATAACATTTTGAGCTTTCGTTTTTAAAGCATAAAGTGCTTCCAGAACTGTAACAGCAGCAAATGCATAACAAGATCCACATTTTCCTTGATTTTTGACACTGCTTACAGCATTTTTTGTACGCCAATCAAATAGATTAGTTTGTTGATTAGTATCATTTTTATCATTATGNTAATCAAGCAAAAATCAAATATCGAAATTTGTATAGAGTATATTAAATAGGATTATTCATACATTGTCAACCAATAAATAAGTATTTCGATCGAGGTTTCACGGTGGATAAATAACCATTAGTTTAGTATGACATATACGAAAAGAAAAATTCACAAAATAAATACTATTCATCGATAGTGTAATTTAACCATTATGCCATGAGAATATTATTAACAAATATTTATATTTTATTTCTATTCATAACAAGACCATGATTATTATGGAGTAGACATGTTTTTAGAAACGTATTATTAATGCCATGTAGACGGTATTCTAAGATCGGTAGAAATATTTTATGTTCTGTTAAGTCTCTTTCTATCGCCTCCAAAATCGTTCTTGAACCAAGTAGATTTAAATCACATGAAAACTTCTAGATACGCTGGAAGTAAAGTGTAGAGGCCATGGCAATATTTTCAGGCATATGTCGTGACGTTTTTGGGAGACATTGAGCAAACAAGATTCAAAAATAACTTATTCAGCAATTTGAAATTCTTTCTGGGCCTTTATTCTATATTTTAAATTTTTTTTTTATATGAAAGATCATCTCTGGTTATAGTGCCTGACAGAATCTTTTGTTTTAAATTCGTATCTTTTATGCAAAGTAACAGAATAACAAATTCAATAGCTTAATCATCTAGGTTCTGAACTGCTTTTTTATATAATAATAAAAAAAATATTTATTCAAAAAAACGGCACTGTAGTTTCACATGCCTGCTGAAGCAGAAATGCCATTGGCTACAATGAAGCTCCTTCAAAAGTTCTCTGATGCATGATGAAAAAACATAAACGGAGAGAAAATGGAAAAGATTACTCGTTTTCTAATGCACAAATCATGTTGTTTGTGAAAAATCCAATGTCAATCTATCACCTCATACATTTATCTTAATTTCATTTAATCTGATGGGAGTGGACTATTGTTTTTTGAAGGCTAGAGGGCCCAAATAAAATAGTTTTTATGGTCCTCAAGTAAATATACAGTTTATTCGAAAAATATTTTTCTTTATTGAATGTTTTAGGCTGTCAATTATACAGTGTCGATGAAGTAATTGTTAAAAATGTAGTGTGAAATTTTAGGAAAAATAAAGAAGAAATCTATCGACAAGGCCTTTCGATTTCTTTTTTGTATTTCCATTTTCAATGATTTATTCATCATATAATGTCTAAGCGAAACTATAATTCAACAGATGTATGCTTAACAAAAGAAATAACTCTCTATAAGCAATTTAATTACGTAAAAAAGTCATAAAGTGTGATTGAAGAGAAGATTCACACTCTTCATCTCAATTTTTCATTCTTTATGTTTACAAATATTTCATCATCACGGATACAATATATTTGCTCGCATAGTGACATACAGTTACAACCTTCGTTCGTTTGTGTTACTTTTTGGTGTAGCATTAATACGGATCATCACAAGTTTTTTTCTTGTCTTCCTATGCGTACATATCTAAAGTACGTAGTTTATGTTATGATGACCTCAACAACAGAGATCAGAAAGTATTCATTGGAGCATGTAAATAATATTTCAAGATTGAATTGACACTATTTGTTTTCCAATCTGTAATAGTGATGCATGCTCTGCTTTTTTATTTATATGAAGTTTCTAATCAACTTTTTTGAGTTGTTTGATATATCCATGGATAGCTTTTCTTGAGTTCTATCGCATCTACTTAGCTATGTAGCTTTGAAAGATTTCTTCTGGTTACTTTTTTGTTTTAGCCGATGTTAAGATCACTGTTTAGTCGATATAGATTAGCATATTTTATGCCTGTTTCAATTTTGTCGTTTCTTCGTAAAAATTCAGCACTGTACATGTTTTGAATACCTGTTTTTAGTTCTGATCTTCAAATGCTATTCTATGGCCTCCATATCCATAGCTTGTCAAGCTATTGAAGACTGATATTGTCTCTATCTCATAGTTTGATAATTATGTAAGACTGCATTTTGGCTCATATTTTCTAAATCTAATGCATAACATTTCACAATCGTTATCAAGAATAAGTGACATTGTGAAAAGTATCCTATGTATAGGGGAACATTGAAAGCATTAGGATGCTGGCATAGGGTAAATAGAGATAGATTGACAGTCATCGATGATATTAATACGGTTATATAGGGCTATCTTAGTTTAGTCGTATAGGAAATAAGGATGTAACGGCGATGTTGAACCGTCCACCATTCATCGGGTGGTACAATGACATGACTGGACAGTGTATGCGTGAAGTAATAATATCGACGGGTGATGAATCGGTGATACTGGTACACGGTGGACGGTAGAGCGACAAAACGAGTGCATCAGTCGATTCCTGTTACTACGACGAATAACTGATATCGATAGCCTATGAAGTCAATTTTTCAGTTAGCAGGGACCTGTAACGTGAAAATAATGTCCTTTTCGTGAGTTTTTATAAAAAAAGTTTTAGAATGAGACTCACAATAGGACCGGTTAGATCATCAAAAATCTATGGTGATGACTGGTGTATTAGCAGTTTCACCGAAGCTTTTGGGGTCGACAAATCTGAATCTGAAATTAGTTTTCTGATTTTTTTTGCACTAAATGACGGGTTTTTGGGGGAAATAGCGATTTTTTTTTATAAAGTCTGATAAAAAGTGCTCAGCACAGAGGTAGTTTGACTGAAAAATGGAGTACAGAATTTCAAGAAGCTGATTTCGGATTCAGATTTCTCAACTCTGGTTGGTTTAGGTAAAACCTTACAAAATATCGTTATTTTTCTAGAATAGCTTTGCCTTAACGAAAGAATCAGATCAAGGAATTTTCAGTCACCTAGTAACTGGTAAAATAACCATTTATGTAACGATAACTTCGTATCTTTACTCGATTTCGATTACAATAAAGTCAAAATTGGAACTAGTGCATCCCGAGTAACACCTACCGTAGTATATTTGGATCGATGTCACCTATGCACGACCGTCACTGTTAGATCCCTGGTAGAAATCATTCACAGATAGTGTAAAATGCGTCGTCTGTTACAGAATTAAATGGCAGTATACAGGAAAATCATGGTGCGTAAATAGCAGAAATACGCCTAAATCGGATAATTCTATTTTATTCGTAAACAGGTTGTATACGATAGAACACGAATATAATCTTTAATTATCGATCAGTTTTATGGCATGTAAACGGTCGCGTACAATGATCGTAATTTATCTGATGAAAGGTTACGTTTCTTAACCAGTGACCTAGCAAACTGGTAAATTTTCATCAACTTTCTTTATTTTATATCATTAAGATAAACTGTGCAGGTACCAAGTTTTTAACAGACAACTAATTGAATGCTTTACAGTTGATAACAGATAATTATTTATGAGAACAATCAAATAATCAATTGTTATTTTTTTTTTTTTTTGTATTCATTTCTCTTCCGATTCTTTATGAGCTATATATTTTGACTCTTTTTGCTATTAGACGATAAATGATTCTCGTGTGTTTTTTAATTCTATATTTACTGACATAATCCAATAATAATTAATTACTTTTATGAAATGTCAAGCATTAGAACAATGATGATTGTTCAATAATTGACTAAATGGTATTTGTTTTGTATTTTATTAAATAATAATCAAATATGATATGCAATGAAAACATTAGAGATTTTTTAGTTTAAAAAAAATGTCAAAATAATTTTCAGCTTCATATTTTCTATTAAATACATTACATTAAACTTAATTTTTTTTCGATTACAATTTTTAAGTGATGTTTTTTAAAGAGAAAAATCTCATAGTATGAGAGTTAGATTAAAAAACAATTCTTTTTATGTAATCTAGTTACTTGTTTTGCTGTGAAATATGTCGATGGATGTTGACATCAGTTGGCCGTAAAAAGATTGAAGAGAAAAACGTCGAAGCTAGAAAAATAGGATGTGGGCGATAGTGCACGGCAAGCTCTAGCCGTCTAGCAAATGTGTAGAGTGCACTTATCACCAAATGCAAAAAAAAACTAGAAAAAAGTATCTTCCGGATGACTATTCAATTCAGATTAGAAAATTTCATTGAGAGTATCAAAGTACGGGTAGACCGGATCCAAGTTCGAAAACTTTGAAACTACAAATTCTGATGTGTGAAAAGAAGACCGATACCCGACAAGCCAAAAACAATGGCTATTCAACACCGTATAAATAATCTTAGTGAAAAATAGAGTTCGGCTATTCCAAAAACTACTCTGAACTGAAGCCGGAAGCTCAGTTCCGGCTCGATTTTCAAAATTTCACATGAAACCTGAACTGTTAAATCATCAAATAGATACAAAAATTTTAAATAAACTTTGAGACATTTTTACTATTGAGTTATTAATATTAAAGATACCACATATTTCAGTAGTTCAACAAAACAGTATGATAGATAGATGCTGAAATCCTTTATTTCAAGAACGAAAAAAATGAAGATTTCTTGGTATAGATTTAAGAATTTTTGCATTTATCTGATGATTATACGATTTCAAATCGTTTAAGAATTCCAAAAGGTTGTCTTTCACAATTTCGATTCGCTTCTCAGTTTGAGTTTTTTTTTTTGTATCTGCTGAACTCTAGCGAACGATATCATGAGAATCTTATAAATGTAATTGAATATTTATATGACTTGTCATTCAAAATTGCTAAACAACACATGACACAATTATTTATTTATTTAGTTTTATCCCTTGACTTATATATGATCTATATAATAATGTTAGTATTATGCAAAAAAGGTGTCTTGTTAGTTGAAGCACTCGATCTCTCCATAGCACACCTCGAAATCTGTATTTTTCTCTTTCTGTACGATTACTTCTATTATATTTTCTTTTTCGAATGTGTGTGTACGAATTTGTAGTGATGAGACGTCAAATAAAGTGAACAATATTATTTCATGAACAGTTCCTCGCTTACAATTAACACAATGTAATCGAAACAAGAAAGCAGAAGTGTACGACAAAAGAATAATTCACATTCAAAATATGATCATTGACAGGTACATAATATGATCTATTACATTGAGAAAAATAAACGTACTCGATAAGAAGCATAATTATGTTTATTTATGATATTCAAAACTATAGAACGTCATCAATTTAGAAAAATAGATAAACAATGATCAAATATTTATATTCATAATTTATGCAATTTATGAATGTCGTTTTCTTTTTTTTTTCTCATTATATTATTGACCATTAGCTTGTTTTTTTATTATCGAAATATATGAAAAATTTTAGAGTTGATAATGAATATTCAAGTAAAAAATTTTCTAATATAAAATCATATATAATATAAAGAAGGAAATGAAAAACATGAAAATAGAAGTTCAGATTATAAGATTTTATTCTATAAGAAGAAAAACAAAAAAAAAAGAATCATTCAATGATCAACAACTTTTCTTTTTTTGTTTTATGTTATTGTATGAAAATATGAATCAACATTATATCAAATTATTAATTCTTGTGAAAATCATAATTAACATTTAATTAATATTGACTTATTTTTAAAGATATTTATCATATAAAAATAAATTTGTCAGTTTATTCTAATAGAATTTAGAATCTTTGATTTCATTGAAATCTATTGAATCTCATATGTAATAAATCGATTATTCTGAATATTTTTAGCTTGTTTTTTTAATCAAAAATGTCAGAATATTATATATCGAATAAAAGAATTATTCAAATGAAGCAATTGATTAATTTATATTAATAATGGAGAAATCTTCAAAAATGATTATCATATAGTTGAATCTGTTTTACATATGAAAAATGTCTAAATGCAAAAAATATGTCAGACATAGACGACATTGAAGAACAAAAAAAATACGATAATGGATTGCAATTCAGAAGCAATATTCAATCATTATCTTTTAGTCTCAAATCATGAAACATTTCACGCATTTAGTATAGATAGTTTTTTTTGTGAAAAAAGACACGATTAGCTGAATTTTCATTTGCATTATGACATTTTGTTTCTGTTAACAAGCTGTCGTTACTGTTTCAATAAATCGAATTGTTTTTTTCTTTTTGAAGAAATATAGTCATTTTAATCTCCTATATGTTTCAGTAGACATAGCTCTTTCATTTTTGCATTTTAAACGGAATTAAGACATATATATATATATAAATATGTGCGTGTTCACATGCAACAAGAGCAAAGCATGAAACATTAACATTGACATTATTGCATCTACTATGTAGATGTCTTTTGTGTATATGTGGATTCTTTTTTTGAAAGAGAAACAAACAAACACATACTATTTCATTTGATTAGACTGTTCGACATGCTTGTAAGTGTCATTCAATAACTTTGCATGTTTACATTTGATTTAAATTGTACTGACACTTAGAAATTTTGATCAACATAAAAAAAAAGTACACTCGAACATACTGATTCATATGTTTGTTAATCAAAATTATAATAAAAAATAAAAATTTCTTTTATTTTAATCAATTTTTATGAAATATGTTTGTTTTCATTGTATATTATTTATTTTAATTTTATTAATATAAACGTAAAGAATATTAATGTCTTTTTTTGTTCTACATTCATTCTCTCTATAGTCAAAAGGGAATTTTGAGTTATGTGATGCATTATTATAATTATTGTTCTACCTTATTGCATGTTAAAAGATAAAGAGAAAAAATAAAGAATCGTATTATCATAACATCAGAGTAAGCAAACAGCTGCTCATCATTTGAACAGTTTATTTAATGAGAAATGAGAAAGTAAAAACAACATCATTTGACATAAATGGCAAATATATATATATGTATGTATGTATGTATGTATATATGTACAAGTAATATGTCTAAAAATATAATCAATAAAAAGAGAAACATAAGTTCTTTTTCTCGTTGATAATCGATCCTCATATTGACTATCTGGTAATTACTGACTACACATTAGAATATATCCTTTACCTTTTATCTAGTAAAGTTCATCACTACAAATTATATTTAATTGATAAAACATCTGCCGGTAAAAACACTTATAATAGATTTCATTTGTCTGTATTCTAAATCGAATGAAGGATTTTGAATAAAGAAAACAATGTTCTTTTTTTTCTTTTTTTTTTTGTAAATAATCTGTCATTATATTAAAAACATTTGTACATAAAAGGTTAGATGGTAAACTAATTTTGACTACGTTCTATTTATCATAGCATACTATAATGGCCAAATAGTTAGTAATAGAGAATTATTTATGCATTTATGCAAACTATAAAATACTAATTATTCTATTTTTATGATTGCAACTTATTTCGATTTAGCATATTCTTTATTTGCAATATGTTTATTAGGATAGATAAAAAGAAAAACTGATGAGCTAATCTGAAATAGATATTTAAATCTATGATTTGTATTATAAAAAAAAAAAAGACAAGAATCCTGATTTCTAATTTTTTTTCTTCTTTTTTTTTTTTGTTTTCTTCTTTATAGTTCTTTTCTTAAAGTACTTTTTTTTCTTTTCATCACTGTCGTCGTTTCTATTCTGTTGTCATTCTTATTATATAACTATCACAATCATAGTGCTCGGTTTGCTAATGGAATTGGAATCAACGATCCACCCGGGATTGAAGATCAAAGTAGTAATGCAGATCATGTGTCTTTGATGAACGCGAGAAACATATTTTCTTCCCTTGTTCTTTATAAAAGAAAAAGCTCTTCGTGTATGGATTAAGGATTTTTATATCATTTGTCTTTTATCTATTGATAGTTATCATAGGATATGATTCTTTTTAGATAATAATCACCTATTAACGTATATGTCATGTAATTTCTTATGGATATAAGCGACAATATATATAATACTACTAGTAGTAGTATTTTGGGAGATGAACTTAAATTTGGTATCGTTAAAATATGTTTATTTAGTGCATTCTTTGTACTTGGTCTTATTGGTAATTCTCTTGTACTTATTGGTATTGGTCTTAATAAAGGCATGCAAACATCAACAAATTTATTAATATTTAATTTAGCACTTGCGGATGTATTATTCATAATTTTTTGTATTCCAACAACTTTATTTAGTTTTTTTGGTCGTTGGCCTTTTACTGAATTTGGTTGTAAATTAGGTAAATAAGAAAATTAATTATTTATTGTTTATTTTCGTTTTTTTTTTCTTATATTCATTCTATAATAGCTCAATTTATCAATCATCTATCTGCTTTTATAAGTATCTATTTACTTGTATTTATGTCAATTGATCGTTATTTTGCTGTTGTTCATGCTATTGATTCAATTTCAAATTATCGAACAACAAAAAATACAACTATTTGTATTATGTAAATTTTAATTTAATAAAATATAATTTTTCATGTTTTTTTTTCTTTCTTTCTAGAACTCTTTGGTTAATAGGTGTTAGTATATGTATACCTATTGGTTCATTATTTACACTTATCCAATTTGGTTCACCGACTTCAATGTATTGTCTATTACGTTATTTACAACCAGATACAAGTAGTTCAACAAATTCTATGATAACATCAAATATAACAAAAAATGAAATATTACCAATTGAAGCAAGTTTTTATTGGCTTGGTTTTGTTATATTTCTTTATGCTCTTCCATTAACCATAATTATTATACTTTATGGTTTAATGTTAAAATTTTTACGTGGAGCTCGTGGTCAATCAGTTGGTAAAAGTAAACGACGTGCAACACGTATGATATTAGCTGTTATATTAACATATGCTTTTTGTTGGTTTTTTATGCAATTATTATTTATATCAAATGTAATACTTTCAAGAAATACTAGTCATCATTTTGCAACATATATGGATGTATTAACAATGTTTGCAAATATTTTTGCTTATTTAAATTCAGTATATTGTTTAGAAAAAAAAAAAATAACATAGAAAACAAATTATTTTTTTCTTTTTAGT
>CAJNSZ010000888.1:0-45859 GCA_905329745.1 Rotaria sp. Silwood2 | reverse complement strand
TTCTCTTCCCTTCTCTCCGGTTGATTGACGTGCCCCGAAGCAGGGGAATGTAACTATAAAAGGAGAAGAATTAGTGAAATAAAGCAGTTCGATATCACGATAAAATCATCTTATCGTTACACACGCCATTTCTGATCAAGACGAGCGATGAGAAATGAACCATCAGTTTTTTCATCGCCCCAATCGATTTTCCAAATAATTTTATCATCCCCTTCACCAGGTCGTAATTCAATGAAAATATTAACACGATAAGCACACAAATCAAATATGTTATCATATAAGATTTCCCAATTATAATCGACTTTTGCATTACATATGAATTCAATCTTGGGTTGATCAAATGAAACATGTCGAAATATCAATACACTACCCATCCATAACATTTTGTTTAAATCAGTTGAAATAAATTGAAAATAAGGACCTAGTGAGGATCCAGGAGATTTAGGTGGACGATTAATTGCAGGTGATTCAGTAACTGCTTCAATAGATGGAGGCAGTTCAGGAACTTTCGAAGTTGTTGGTTTGGGTGGTGGATAATCACCCATAAATTGAGGATTGACATTAACTGGATTCGGTGCATTAATCTTCAAATCACCATATTTATCTTTTATATCATTTTTAGCGTTGTTACAATTTGTATTTGCCATCTATCAACAGACAATTAAAAAATTAAAAAAAAATCACATTAGTTTTCTTTTTCAAAATATATAGTGGTATTGAATAGAAATTATTTTCGAAGATATTTGTTGCATATGATCGAATGCAGTTACTTTTATTAATAAAAGGAAATGTTTAAGAGTACAAAAAAAAAGTTCGTCATCAATATGCATGCACTGCATTGTGTATTGACGGATTCTTTATTATTACCCACGTTTCTGTTTTTCTTATGATGAAGAGAATGAAAAAAAAAAAGACATTTTTCATAGTTGTGCGAGATAGGTCACAGTGTAACTCAGTTAGACAATTTCCTTTATCGTTCTTTCATTTAATAATGACTCATCCAGTCAAAGAGAACGAAGAAGAGCTCTTTGACGATAAATATTTATAATTCAACGTGAACAAGTATACTGAGTAGCGTAAAAAAAAATGTTCCTCACCTCTGGTAAAGTATTATGCAATAATTATAGATGATGTTTCTTTTCGTTCACAAGAAATGATCAGCTCTAAATAACACGAAAATTCATCTGTTTCTCATATAGCGCTGGAAATTATCTATTATGCTGTATTGTTAAAGCTTTTTAGATTGAATTATTTCTTAACTAAAATATTGTCAAAAGACTCGAATTTCAAGTAAATCAGAGGTTTCTTTCTTTGTATAATATTCTCTACAAGAGCACATTCACAATAGTACTAGCAGTGAAAAACAAAGTTGTTGATAAGAGAGGATTCGCGAGAGCACCCAGCATCATGTCTATATACGTGGCACTGGATAAAAAAAAATGTTGATTTTCTTTGGCTCATTCAACGCTTCAATGTTCGAAATCACCAACTTCAAAATTTTAGCTTCTGAGACACTTCCTTTGAAAAGTTAGTCAAGACCGACTTTCAGCACTGTAATGATTTCGATGGAAAAAAAAACCACTAAAAAATGCTGTATAAACGTTGTGTCTGATTGCGTTTCAACAGATCATTGAAAATTTTTATGTTATATACCAGAAGATAGAGAATTAAAAGCTGAACAAAATAAGTTATTTGGATATAATATAATGTGTAGCAGCTCAAGTTTTATAAAAGCAGCATGAGTCAAAAATGCCTCTTTTTTCAGTCTAAAACATCCACTTTATAACAGTGTGTCTCCCACCGTATTTCAGAGTTAGAGAGTTCCAAGCTGAATTTTATATAAGTTATGCAACTTTTTATTCTCTAGAAAATAGTAACAAACAGATTCTGAAGAAAATGGTATAATCGGATCCATATGGGACTTACATCTTCTTGATTTGATACTTTCTCATGGACTTTTCAAAGGAAAAAAAATATTTTTAGCGATTTTCATTTCCATGATATCATGGTAAGGCAAAACAGATACGATATTCGGAATCAGCGTCAAAAACTGCGTTGAATCACATAAATTTTAGAGAATTTTTTTCTGTAAAAATTCACCTGTACTTCCCTGATAGCTGAATTTTGAAAAAATAGTTCCCCTGATCTCCTACGGGTCAATGTTCGAAAAGAAAAAACTTTCCTCAAATTTATGTGATTCAATGCAATTTTGGACACTGATTCCGAATATCGTATCCATTTTGCATTACAATGGTGTCATGCAAAGGAAAATCGCTAAAAATATTCTTTTTCCTTCGAAAAGACCATGAAAAAGCATCAAATAAGAGAAGATGTGTAAGCCACATATGGACCCGATCATACCATTTTTTTCTGGATCTTCTTTTACTATTTTGTAGAGAATAAAAAGTTGCATAACATAGATAACATCCAGTTTGGAACTCTCTGGTTGGACGTGGGGTGTGGATGTGAATGTTGAAGAATAGAAGATCTATCCTTATACACACACCATTGGGATTCAATTTGAATCGCAATGGGATTCAACAAACTAACGATGCTCATCAAGCCAAAATGGACTTCGAAATGTATTGAGTAATTCATCAGCCCGTTCTTCGATGATGTCATTCCTACTAAAGTAACTTGATATTTTAAAAATGAATCGCTTTAGTTTGACCAAATGATTAGAAATGATGTTTTCCCATTCATGTCCATTGATGTAAGCAATGCAAACCACTTACAATCAACACAGATTGGACATCTATCGGACCATATTAAGTAAATCGCATGCACAAATACTTAGCGATAGCTCGAAAGTAGTTATTGTTAAAACAGATAACGTTAAGAATTGGTGAGGACAACGCGAGGAAAAGAATGATGAGAAGTGTTGAAGATTCTGTGTTTTTTCACACAGATGATCCAAGTTGAAAGACACAGTATCAAGAACCAATATAGACAAATGTGTAATACTTGATGATGTTACGCTTGGCTCTATGAACATGCTAAAACTGTTTTGATATGCAAAGATATCGTCAAAATAGCAATGAGTAAGCTTCAGTAGACTTAATATACAGTTTGGGTGTGGATGTGGGTGGGTGGGGTGTCGGATGTGGGTGTGTGGCTGGGTGTGGATGTAGGTGAATGTGCGTTGAGCCAGGACTGAGATCCACACTCACACCCACAACATAGTCGGAATGAATGACACTCCAAAAGTACATTTATGGAGAAGATTAATTATAATAGATATACTATAAATAGGCACATTGATAGCAAAACAATAGATATCTCTCAGTGACAATGGCTTTCGACTGTTTGAAAACGAAGTTTTCTCATGATCTTACCTGTTATTTTGATAGACGAGGAAAATGAACTTGAAGACTCAAATGCATTAATTTCATTTTACTTTAATAAACATTTTTCATTCATCTCTAAAGTATATTTAAATCTATCTTAACCAACAAAAAACAAGAAGTAGCTAGAATTTTTAAAATAGATAATACTAATTAGTTCTTGTAGATTATGATGAGACTGATTGAGTTGTATTAAACAATCACCATAGTAAATTATAGGGTGTTGGTGTGGGTGGGGTGTGGGTGTGGGTGTGGGTGTAGGTTTGAAGACTACTAACAGCTTCGCTGACACCCTCACCCTCACTCACACCCACACCCACACCCACACCCCACAATCACACCCACACCCCACAATCACACCCACACCCATAGCTTTCGTTTATTTTTGCTTAGAGGGGGGAAAATTTAAGAGAGAAAGTCTCCCGAAGTGAAAGAGAAACGTTTTTTACGTTCGGTTTTTTCCACTAAAATATAGTGCTAGATGATACTTTCAAGAACCGCGTTATCCAATAGATCGATATTTTCTTCGTTATGTTTGTGCATATAAAGCTGCGCTGAAAATTCAGAAAAATGAAAACAAGTTTATTTTTTATATACAAAAATATTTATATCAATACTTTCAAAAGTAATATACTTTCAAAAGAGTATTTGACTTTAACTATTATTCATCCTCAGTACTATCATCACTATTATTTTCGTGCTTGTATATCATGATATTACGAGCTTTTGCTCGTCCTGGATACATACAAAAATGTTGCACGATATCATCTAAATCATCATCAGTAACATCCAATTTTAAAACACTAAACTTCACAGCCGTTTCTAATGCTGTGGGTGAGAGATTATTTCGTAATTTGGTTTTAATTCGCTTTAATGCACTAAAACTTCTTTCGCATTCATTAGATCCAATAGGTAAAGTAGTTAATATCTGATATAATTTTAACCATTCAGGTACTAAATAATTTCCATTCACTGATAAAAACTTTAATATATCTAATAAACAAACTTCATCATTAATTGTTTTCTTTTCTTGCATTCGTTTAACTTCATTATTTGCACTTTTTAATAAAACACGAACTTGTGGAAGTTCTTTTTCTAATTTTGCAAAACATAATAAAGGTTCATCAGTTCGTTCATATATTTTATGATTAACTCCTTTGTGTTTATAATAAATTTCATTGAAATATAAATTTAATAAAGGATTTTTCAATACTTCCTCATTACTATAATCATTTAATTTTGTAAACATTGAAATGTTATCCATGATAATACGAGAATCTTGTCCAAAACGTTCATTAATAGAATTCAATGTAGAATTAATAAACTTTTTGCCATAATCATTCAAAGCAATTGCCATATCTATATGAATATCATTGGAATTGTTATTAATAGAGTTAGAGCTTCTTGTTGAATGTGCTGTTCGGTGTGTCATTGGTAAAAGAACACGACATTCTTTAACTTTTTGTTTATAAATTTCATAATCAAATTCATTTAATGTATTTTCTATACGAATAGTAGTTGAATCTAAGCATGTAGAAAATTTATCAAATGTCATTGAACGACTTTCTGTTTGTTTCAAAAACAGTTTAGCATGTCCCAATATAATTTTCATGATTCCAACTTCGTAAATAAATTTTTCATTAACAAAACGAATTGCAAATCCATTTGCTGTTTCCGAACCATCTTTGTTATTTGCATGAATTTGAATTAAAGCTGATACAATTGAAACCATATGAGTCCACACAAAATTAGCTAATTGATAATGATACACCCATCGGGTGTCACTTGCACTTGGTACTTTAGTACCTTTAAAAAAACATAAAACATTAGATACAAAACATATTTTGAAACAAGAATTTTATATAATGATTCTTTTCTCTCTAAAGTTTATTTTTCTTTGTTAAAATAGAAAGAATTTTTCTTTACCTTCTTTACTGGTTTCATGAAAAATTTGTGATCTTTTTAATGTATCAAGTCGTTGTGGAGATTCTTGAAAAAAGACAAGTGTTCTGTGAATTAAATCGTATGATTTATAAAATTCATTTGTTAATGTATCTTTCACAGAAAGATTAATCAAATGACTTCGACAATGTACATAAAAAGCAAATGCATTAATTCTAGATCTAATATGTCCTTGAGCTTGACACCTAACTGAAGATGCACCATCGAAGCATTGACCCATCAGAATAAATTTTTTATCTAATTCTTTTTCTAAGTCAAATAAGAACTGATTAATTACATCAAATATCGCCTATAAAAAAGCAAAAATATTTAAAGTACAATATAGCAAGACGTACTTCTCCTGTTTGAGAATGAATTTCACATAAACAAATAATTCTTTCAACTAATTCTCTAGTAGAAGGATTAAAATAACGTAGACAGATACATAATTGTTCCATTACTGTAACATCGCATGTTTCATCAGCTATTATTGTAATATAAGTAACATTTTTTAATTCTTCTAACTGCTTTTTCCATAGCCACTTTTGCACACTAAGTAACCAATCACCACGACTTTCTGCACTCCAATACAACTCTTTTTTGTTGGCTATAGATAACCACTGAACTATTGGTTCAGAAAGATTCAGCTGTTGTAGTTCGATCAAATCTTTCAAATTCATAAATGCAAATTCTTGCTTCAGTAAGAAAATGAACGACCGTGCAACAGCACGCAAATAATTTAAACTTGCTTTTTTTGTATTAATTTTTGTTGAGTTTAATTGTTCTATAACTGTACCATGATCTTCAGATTGTATTTTTGATTGATATTTCATTAAGGATTGTTTATGAAGTTCAGATTCTTCATGTTGTCTAATTCCTACAATAAAGCTGTTTGAAAAAGTTTTTCTCATAAAAATCAAGGCTCTTTGCGCAGAAAAAAATCTTCATTTGGAACAAACTTTCTTCTTAATCAACTACAGCGATACAATTAAAAGCTCCTGAGACTTGGATTCGACTATCAGCTTAACCTCGGCAAGCATATTATATATCTTGACAAACACTGCAGCGTCATAATTATATAAACTATTCTAAGAAAAACTGGCACATCAAATTGTTAAATCTGCCAATAAGGCACTAGTTTTGAAAACTGATTTTGATCCAGTATGCTATCAAAAGCTTCACCGGAACCTGAATGTCCTTTTTTGATGATGCTAGCCGTATGAAAAATTTAGACTCAGTACATTAAGAAACTATTGAAAAATTTTAATAGTTAATCATACCGTCAAGACCTTTGTGCAGCAATTTCCAGTAAGGATGAGAAATAAAAGCTCCTTTGTTTTTTACTAATCTTGAGTTACACTTGGCTTCTTGTACACAAATAATACATAACAATCCATATTTTTTTTCCGAATATACAGCACGAAGCCAGGTTGCTCTTGCTGCTGTGAACCATGTTGAACTTGGTTTTGATTTACCAGCAGCACCATCTGATAACCAAACATTATCGTTCAATAATGATCGCTGTTGATCAACAAATTTTAATTCTCGATCTGTTATAAATTGAACACCTGGTAATGATATTTTAATACAAGCTGGACGATTAATCGGTATATAGGTCGATGAACAACATGCTTCATTATCAATTATATTTTTATAACTTGTATCAGGACTAATACCATCAGTTATTATATCATTTAATGACATTAAAGCATCATTATCATTCATATTTTCACTCTGAATCATATTAGAACTAATCATACCAAGAGATGAGTTATCCGTTAATATTAAATCATCATTTTGATCTATAACAGAATTTATATGAAAAACATGATGTTCATTTTCTAATTGAGCAAATATGTCTTCGAATATTTCTCGTAATATGGTCATATCATCATAATCATTGCTGTTGCTTTCATTCAAGTAAATATTTGAACTTATTAATGGAGAAGAAAGTGTATCAAAACTTTGTTGAATAATTGTTGTAATGCATTCTTGTTGTACATCTTCACTTAATCGACGTTTCTTATTGTCAAAAAATTTGTCGATTCCTGTTGTTGTGGTAATTTTGTGTTGGTTTGAAATATTTGTCTTTAAGGTATTGAAAACTTCATCATATGTTCTTTTTCTTTCATTTCGTTCATGATGAGTACACCAGTGACGTTTAAAATTTTTCACTTGAACGCTTACTCGACAAACAGGACAAAGTCCTTTTTGAGAGCTGGACATATTTTCAATCTTGATATAAAATATTGTAAACCTAGAGTAGAGATTTTCGATCAAGAAATGTCGTTGATAGTATTTACCTGTTTTTATTTCCTTTACAGATGATTCATTTTCTGTTTGAGAATTTCAAACAGAAATTAGTTCAAATTGAAGAAAAAACAGTACACATTGAAAGAGAAAATAGTACACATTGAAACAGAAAATAGTCCAAATTTAAAGAGAAAATAGACCAAACTCAAAGATAACAGTACATATTGAAAGAGAAAATAGGCCAAACTCAAAGAGAAAATAGTACACATTGAAAGAGAAAATAGTCCAAACTTAAAGAGAAAATAGACCAAACTCAAAGAGAAAATAGTACACATTGAAACAGAAAATAGTCCAAACTTAAAGAGAAAATGGACCAAACTCAAAGAGAACAGTACACATTGAAAGAGAAAATAGTCCAAACTTAAAGAGAAAATAGACCAAACTCAAAGAGAACAGTACATATTGAAAGAGAAAATAATACACATTAAAAGAGAAAATAGTGCACATTGCAGAAGAAAATAACACACATCGGGAGAAAATAGTTCGTATGCAATGCAGCAAGCAGTTCTCCTTGCGAGTATTCAGAGAAAACTATTTTGTATCAGAAAATACAACAAGTTTGTGTGTGTATAGCTCATCGTGCTTACTAAAAGATAAAAACCGCTCTGTCCCTAAAATTCTCAGGGAGAAAGCCAATACATAAGAAAAAAATTAGCGGGGGGAAATACCCCCGCTTCCCCCCCTAATCGTAGGGCCTGGCCATGTTCTGACACTAATCTTCCAAAATGAGAAGAGATACTTTCAGACCGCATTCACTTAGCTTCAAACAGACTACACGCGACACTTCTAAATCTTTTTTACATTCAGTTAGATTTATGGTAGATTTTCTAGCGGACTCTACAAATTCCTAAACTAAATATAAAACTGCATTGAAAGCATTAGCGAACTCTACATCTTCATAAACNGACTTCTGTTCACCTCTTTTGCTCACTTCGAAGCAAAGGTTGCGACTCGGTCAGCTGATCGAAGATCACATGGGAAAGGAACATTCTTTAGGATACTTCTGTTCACCTCTTTTGCTCACTTCGAAGCAAAGGTTGCGACTCGGTCAGCTGATCGAAGATCACATGGCAAAGGAACATTCTTAATCAGACTTCTGTTCACCTCTTTTGCTCACTTCGAAGCAAAGGTTGCGACTCCGTCAGCTGATCGAAGATCACATGGTGAAGAAAAGGGAATAAGCACATATCGCCCCACCTTTTTATTTATTTATCCAAGCAACATCAAAAGCTGAATTCTCATGGCAAACATTAATGGAACTTTCAAGTAACAAGCGGATGACTATTATCAGTAGCATGCTCGTTTATTTACATCAATATAACAAAAAGTATTGACTGATTTGTAAATAATTTTTGATTGCATATATAATGAATGATGTTGACGCTTCTTAAATTTTTCCCAATAGTTCTGTTCATCTATGTTTTTATCTATCTTGAAAGCTTTCATCAATGCTTCTGAATCGATCTGTTGAACGAAAATTTTGCCATAAATGAATTATTTTCATATTTAGGATTGTATTCAAGTATTCTTGATCGCTTTCATAAAAGATGATGCATTACTGTGGAGATCGACGTTCATAGATTAATTGAATTAGCCTTACCAATGTTTTGTTCAGTTTTCTTTCGCATTTAAAATGATCTATTAGCATTATTGATATCGATCCGTGATCACAAAGCTAATGAATATGCATCATCAGTATTGTATGGACTTATCATATTATTGTTGAACCAAAACATTCAAATAATGATTGATCTAAAAGCATCTCATGGTATGCCAACGTATTTTCTATAAAGAATGTATTCAATTATTTGAACTTCGTTTCTAATAAATGCTGCAAATTAATGTGTTCATTGAAGATGACAAAGTTGATAAATCAATATAACGTTTCACATCATTTTCGTTCCAATACATCCATCCACTTTTACTTTGCACATGAAAGAAAAGATTGATGATTACCTTCATCTAATGGGTAACACGATGATTGAATGGCTCCAACTGTTGTAATGACCATGTTCATCAACATGACTGACTTAGCAGTAAAGACTTCCAATCACTTAAAAGATCAAATTTCGTGTAATGCCGGTATTTTTTTATTCCTGATGCGTACTTCATCTATTTTTCTTTTTTCATTCGAAGGTTTTTGCATTGACAAAGGCATTCGTTGTTTCTATCGCAAATGAATTGTCACTATCCATTGCCAATCAGTCGGATGATTTCGTTGATCTATTTCATTCGTGTTCAAACAAAACATTCAACAAAGCTAAGCACATTGAAATTCACTAATGAAATGAACAATCATCATTGCCAGTTGATTTTATAAACTTATTTTATCAGCATTACCTTTCTTTGTTTGAAAATTGACACGCTATTGATGCTTGTACGTCAAATGAATAACGTTAGTAATACCAATTGTTGCATTTATCGATGTTCTTCGCTCCAACTCAAAACTACTAACTTTCGCAATACAACGAAGATGACATATCAAATGACTTAACGGGATCAATGTCCTATTCACTTATGTCTTCCTAACTTAAAAATCTAATATTGACAGTTTATTAAAGAATTTCAGACCTTATAGAATAAGAACGATTCGAACGGCATTTTTTGCATACCGCACAAATACTCTGTTCCAAAGATTGGTTCATAATAATAGAAATGCTTTCAAATTGCTCCAACAGTTGAAATTGTCTGATCGTTGAATAATTAATAGCATGGCACCATTCGCTTATATTCGTAAGAGACGAAAATTTGAAGAAGTTTTTACATGAATAACAGATTGCATTAGTAGAGAATACAAAAGACGACCATTACCTTATTATTCACTTATCTTTCATTCTCTCAGCAAGTTTTTTTCTTTCTTTAACTAGTAGTGTTACATCGTAGAATATATGGACATACATAACAAACGTTTATTTCAATTATTTTCAATTTTTCAACGTCAATGCCATAACATATTGTGCAAACCGATGGTCATATAAAAAATGAATACCTTTCACCCAGTGCCTCATAAGTGCCGAGATCGGCGAATTCTTTATCCTCTAAAATGAAAGTTGAAAATGTTCCAAGTAATGTAGTATTAAACAGATGACAACTTCCTATCCATGAAATATGGTAAATAGTTATAGCAAGAAGAATGACTGTCTATTTGTCAACTGTATACTCGCTCATGCATACAAAACTCAAAAGTTCAATTGAGTAAAGAATGTATTCGATAAGCTGTTTTATGTCTTTTATGGAATATACAAATTTTCTTCATAATTTCAAGACTTTTCCCTAGACTGAAAGACTAGAGTCTAGAAACCATAATTCACCTGTGTCTGTCTGTCTGTCTGTCTGTAACACTTGGTACAACTGACCATTTTCATGGTACAAAGTACCACAGTCGCAGTACAAAGTAGCATACTTGCGGTAGAAAGTACCATACTCGTGGTAGAAAGTGCCACAGACGTGGTACAACTGGCCATTTTCATGGTACAAATGACCATTATCGTGGTACAAAGTAGCACGGACGTGGTGCAACTGACCATTTTCATGGTACAAAGTACCACAGTCGTGGTACAAGTGACCATTTTCGTGGTACAACGTACCATTGTCATGGTATAAATGACTATTTGATGGTGCAAAGTACCACAGTGCTGGTACCTTGTCCCATGAACATCGTTACATGTACCACGACTGTGGTACTTTGTATCATGAAAATGGTCACTTGTACCAAGACTGATACTTTGTACCATGACGGTGGTCATTTGGACCATGGTTATCAGGTGTTTATTGCATTACCGAGACAGTCTGGCACATTTGAACCAATGCTTCTACGTCAGTATATCAGTCTAGGGTCAAGCGAATCGACTCTCGATTAGCGTTACTTGTCATCAACACACTATGAGAATTTCGAGGAATTAAGAGCTATATCAAAATTTTTACAATCTTTGAGAATAGGACAATAAAACAAGTAATACTCGATGCTGTAGCTCGTTTAACCATCGACTCTATCGTGCGTACACTGTAAAAAAGGTGCAAAATAATAAACTGTTTTTACCATATGTGAAAATTTTCATCAGTACATAAAGGGTCTATGTAACAAAAAAGATGAAAAATGGTTTGTTTCGCTACTGCTGCAGCATTTATTTTATTGTAGTCACACTGACGAACTGGAAGAGAAGCGTTACCGCTTTGCTCAGCATATGATGCTCACTTTACTACTCTATCTCCCAGTTGTCTTCATATTACGCCGAGCAATGCATTGTATTGAAGAATGAAAAAGAAAAGAGAAAGGAGAGAACACTGGTGCAATAAAGATGAAGGACAAGAAGATACGCACGCAATATAATAGCAAGATTTTCCCATATAACAGATATCATGTAAGAGTGATACGATGTAAGAGCGGTATGCATATCGGCACAGTCTATTATTCTGCAAGTGTTTATAAAAGTATAGTCATGTTCTGTCGTTGTTTTCTGCATTCTATGCTGAAAACTGTCAGAGAAAGAGCATTCACGAAGCAGAAAAACTACAAGATATAGTTAGCAATCACCGTTCTACAACATGAGAAGACTTTAGCAATTTCGTTGATAAGACAACACAACAAAGTTCAGCAAACACGTGGCTGTCGGCCCTCAGCTGTTATTCTGGCCGCTATTTCTTATCACTTCACTTCCTCATAGGGATGTGCAGTATCAGTATACTGACCACCGTTAAAATCACACTGGCGTTCACTGGTGCGGTGACGACACTGAC
Source organism: Rotaria sp. Silwood2 (assembly GCA_905329745.1). NCBI lineage: Eukaryota > Metazoa > Rotifera > Eurotatoria > Philodinida > Philodinidae > Rotaria > Rotaria sp. Silwood2. The sequence continues at coordinate 33,524 of CAJNSZ010000888.1, read as the reverse complement.
ACTGAGCGAACTGTCTGCAGTGACGCACTGACACTGAGCGAACTGTCTGCAGTGGCACACTGACACTAAGCGCACTGTCTGCAGTGACACACTGACACTAAGCGCACTGTCTTCAGTGACATACTGACACTAAGCGCACTGACTACAGTGCCTGCACCGACATTTGTGTTCACTGGACCAGTGCATACACTGACACTGACTACACTTGTTGCACTGACGCATACTGGAACACTGACGTACTGATACTCATTCCATTGACTAGAATTTATACACAGAAGACGACGACATATTCCGCTTGTAATATGTGGATTAACAAAAAATTTTCATCGAATGGAAGCATATCTGCTTAGTAGTTTGATTTCTTGGTTGAGGTTAGCTACATACACTTTCACGTGCTAACACTTTTCTCACCATTCCATAAAAAGCTACACTTAGCCGCTTCAACACAAAAGAGGCGTTCGTTACCGATCTACTTCAGACGCTTGTATAGCTCTCATTTGAAGGAAGGAAAAAAATACAAAATTAAAAATTCGTTTTTTTGCTTTAGATTTGAGAAGGAATTTATTTTTTGGTCATGAGTATTAGGAAGATCGAGCTCTTTTATTCTCTAGTTCGGCTGTTAGAAGAATTCTGAATTGGATTATGGTGGTAAGGAGCTTGGATATGTGAGGATAGTAGTGTGGGAAAGCTGTGTATAGTACAGCAGTGTGTATTGTACAGAATGTAGGCGAGGTATCTCATTATATTACAGATAAGAATTCTTTCTCTTACGAAATCTTACTTTCTACGAAACTCAAAAGGGTTTCGATTTCGTTTCAAAGGTCGAAACTTTTTAGGGTTCCGTAGGGTACCTTTTTTTCAGTGTATTCGGATTGTACAACATCACTAAAGAGGAAACATTCCCGAGTGTCACACCGCTTTTAAGTCGAGCATATGTGCACTATGTAGATCCTAACGATCTATGAATTCTCTGGGAAAAGTTCGTGCCGCTAGCTTATTATTGCTGAGATACTGCCTTTTTACTGTATGTTTAAGAAAAAAGAGCTGTGGTCCCCCTCAAGGATATCCGAAAAACTGAATTTCGAATTTCCACTTCAAACTTTGCATAGATATATGTCTCAATCAGAATAGTTTATTGTGAAAGTTTCAGCTCTTTTCGCTGTTTCTGTCATAAAATACAGTTATCTTGAAATTGCTTCTAAACACCTACAGATACGATGTTCTTATCTTAGACTAGGAGCAACCAAAACATTTGAAACCTTCACAATAAACTATTCTCACTAAGGCCTATCTATGTGAAAAGTTTCGGGCGGAAACTCAAAACTCACTTTTCATGATGTTCCTGAGGGGACCACAGCTTTTTCCAAAACACATAGTAAAAATGTTGTATCTCAGCAGCAAGAGGCTAGCGGCACGNATTTTTGAACCAACTTTAATCTTAGACAACTGAAAAACTAAAATTTAGTTGAGTATCACTAGGGATATGCAGTATCATTATACTGACCACCGATAAAATCACACTGGCGTTCACTGGTGCGGTGACGACACTGACACTGAGCGAACTGTCTGCAGTGACACACTGACACTGATCGCACTGTCTTCAGTGACATACTGACACTAAGCGCGCTGGCTACAGTGCCTGCACCGACATTTGTGTTCACTGGACCAGTGCATACACTGACACTGACTACACTTGTTGCACTGACACATACTGGAACACTGACGTACTGATACTGCTTCCATTGACTAGAATTTATACACAGAAGACGACGACATATTCCGCTTGTAATATGTGGATTAACAAAAAATTTTCATCGAATGGAAGCATATCTGCTTAGTAGTTTGATTTCTTGGTTGAGATTAGCTACATAAACTTTCACGTGCTAACACTTTTTTCACCATTCCATAAAAAGCTACACTTAGCCGCTGCATCACAAAAGAGGCGTTCATTACCGATCTACTTCAGACGCTTGTATAGCTCTCATTTGAAGGAAGGAAAAAAATACAAAATTCTTTTCTTGAATAGTTTGAATATCTTGAGCGTGTGGGTGTGGGTGTGGGTGTCGCTGTTCACTAAAGTCTCTCTCGAAGCCAACCTGCATCCACACCCTCAAGATATCTGAAAAACTGAATCTCGTATATCCACGTCAAACTTTGCATAGATATATGTCTCAATGAGAATAGTTTATTGTGAAAGTTTCAGCTCTTTTCGCTGTTTCAGTCATAAAATACAGTTATCTGAAAATTGCTTCTAAACACCTACAGATACGATGTTCTTATCTTAGACTAGGAGCAACCAAAGCATCTGAAACCTTCACAATAAACTATTCTCACTAATGCCTATCTATGTGAAAAGTTTCGGGCGGAAACTCAAAACTCACCTTTCCTGATGTTCCTGAGGGGACCACAGCTTTTTCCAAAACACATTGTAAAAATGTTGTATCTCAGCAGCAAGAGGCTAGCGGCACGAACTTTTTCCGGAGAACTCATAACTCATTAGGGCCTAGTGTATGTACTGATTCAGTGACCACCAATATCAGTGTAGATAGTGGAACCAGTGCAGTCAGTGTCAGTGTATGCACTGGTTCAGTGAATATTAATATCGGTGTAGACACTGGAGTCAGTGCACTCAGTGTCAGTGTGTCACTGCAGACAGTTCGCTCAGTGACAGTGTGTCACTGCAGACAGTTCGTTCAGTGTCAGTGTGTCACTGTCAGTAATTCACTGTTTTCACCGAAACTGCACATCCCTACCCACACCCACACCCACACCCAGACCCAGACCCAGACCCAGACCCAGACCCAGACCCAGACCCAGACCCAGACACACCCACAGCCANATCAAGCGATACGCCGTATTCATTCTTCAATCGATTCTCAATCCGATGATAGTATACCATTCAATGAACAATCGACAAATACAGAGCCACATTTTTTTTCAACATCCCATGGCTCTTTAGATTATGAAGCTGATGAACACGACAACGTTTATATCAATTCGAATGACATTCCTGATGATACACCGCCGTTATTTCTAGGTTCATCTATTAGCACTGCACTTGCTACAGATCGTATCATGAAATTTTCACTTGATGGTAATTTGGATAAACTGAAATCTAAAAAACTACTCGTATTAATAAAATCACTTTTGCCAAGTCCCAATAATCTTCCTGTTACACATAAACAAGTACTCAAACGGTTTGGTCGAACGTCAATGTTTACAACTCAATATTATTGTAATCACTGTTCAAATATTGTATCTACTTTGAAGCTTGGTGCAAAGATATGTTTAACCAGTGATTGCATAGGATCTCAACGTACATTGAATAGCAATGAATTAACAGAAGTTGTCACCGTTAACATCATTTCACGTCTAGAATCGATTTTGGTACGTAATATTGAAGTACTTACTGGTCAAACAAATCATCTATTTCCACCAAGTGACTTATCTCGTTTTGAATTTTACCAGGAAGTTACGAAGAATAAAGCAAATGAAAATGTCATTACATTGATTTTGCATTCTGATGCTGCACCATTAGTACGTAGCAATAAGCAAAGTTTATGGCCTTTTTATACTTCTATAGCTGAACTACCGCCTCCGATTCGCGAATACAAACATAATATATTAACTTTAGCATTATGGGCTAGTCGTGTGAAGCCTGATCCTAATATTTTTTTAGATTTTATGCTGTTTCAATTACGAGCACTGATCGAGCGAGGCACATCGGTTTTTATAGGCAATATTGAATATCGATTCGTTGTGCGCATCCAATGTTTCATCGCTGATTTACCAGCTAAATCTTTATTATTAAAAACGATCAACTTCAATGGTAGAAACGCTTGCAATTATTGTTTATCTACTGGTATTTTTTTTTCAATTAGTTGAATCTCTATTTATCTTTTTTGTACTGCTGTTTTATCTTTTATAGGCCAATACAACAATGAATATCGTATGGTCCTATACCCATACAAACTCAATAATTTTAAAACACGTACTCATGATGATTTTGTACGTATTGCTAAACACGTCGCTACTGAATCTAAAAGAACCGGAAAACAAGTATGCATTGAAGGTATTAAAGGTTATTCGATTTTACTAGATGTATTGAATTATCCATGTTCTATTATATTCGATTATATGCATTTGGTTTGCATTGGCCATGTACCAGCGGTCATTCGACGTTGGCGAAACTATGAAACGAAGGATAATTTAACTTTAATCGATAAGAAGCTTGAAAGTTTATGTCTGCCGCATAATTGTCACGTCAGATTTAAACATGTAAGTAAATATTTATATTGATTACGAGATTCAAAAGATTTGAGTGTAGATTATAAATTGAAAAATTTTATCATATGACTAGTCTTTATCATTCATCATATAATCAACTTTTTTATCAAAAAAGAATTGCAATATTTTACTTATTAATTGAATTTTTAGGGCGAACATTATGTTTACGTTTGAGATCTGGCCAATAATGTTTCAAAAATTTGACTTAAATAAAGGCTTTCAATACCAGACGTTTTACAACGATATATTTTGTTTTAATGAAGATCTACATATTACTTACCGTTCAAAATAAATATGTTTGCTAACCAAATGAACAAGATTTTTCGGGTTCGAGAACCTTCCGAAATCGACACCACCTGTGCCATAAGTCTCCTTACTTGAGCAGTTTGAGTTCAATAAAGATTGATCCCCTTTCTCACATGAAGGAATGAATAAAATTTTTGTCAGATTCTAGAACTGTAATCATTCTTGAGCTGTTTTTCCGATCGTATAAATTTATAACTACGTCCGAATCTTTCAAACATTAGTGCCATGCAGCATTACGAATACGTTTTTCTATTCATGTGTTAAAAGTATCGATTACTTATTTTTTTATGTTTTAGCCTATTGCCAATGTAGACAATTGGAAAGCAAAGCATGGTAGACTTTTTGTTCTTCAAGTGGGTGTTCCCGTTCTTATTGATGTTATTCGACCAATTTATTTAGCACACTTTTCATTATATTCGATTGCTATAACACTTCTTCATTCTCCACGAAACTCTGCTGAAATAGAATTAGCTGATAAATTGCTGCACTATTATTGTTCATGTGCTTCAAGTGTTTACGACGAGTCGATTGAATTATATAGTTTACATTCACATTTGCATCTGTCTCATCAAGTGAAATTACACGGTGGTCTATGTTTTCATTCAGCTTTCGCATTTGAATCATGCATTAGGTATACACAACAACGAGCACATGGCTCACGTAATCTTGCTTCTCAAATAAGCTATTGGCAAGATATGGAAGCAATTTTCGATCGACAATGTACAACCATTGGTAAGCCAATATGCATTGACGAGATACCATTGGATAGTAAACAAATGGATGAATATCGCGAGCCACTTCACACACTTCTGAAAAAATATTTTCCATCTTCCATTGAATCAATCAAATTGTATAAAAGGTACAAGGGAGTTTTCGTTACTTATCACTCAACAATCTACGATATGCTTTACAAATGCAATAGCTATACTGTCTCATATCGGCAAGCAAATGATGTATTGCTTGAGTACGGAAATATCATTTGCTTTCTGCGAATGTCAAATGTAATTTTTGCTCTCCTTCAATCTTATCGACGAGCAATCGATTTCAATACGTCTTCCTGTTTAGAGTTACCAAATGATATTGACCAACTGTTTATTGAAAAATTGAACGAAGTATTCTCAATGCAAAGTCTCACAGACACATATGTTATTGTACCTATTTCGGATATTTGTTGCAAGTGTGCTTCGATACCTGTACGAAGTTATTTTTGCTTGTCGGAATTTAGAGTGGATTTTGAGCATGACTAGTATACAAATATCATTTTGAAAAAAATATTATTTACTGTTGTTTATATCTCAAATTTCTTTTCCAATTATAATCTCATTAAAAAATTACCTTTTTCTTCTTACTGTATTCTAGATTTTGTTTAATGAACAACAACGTATATGTCCGACCTTATATATCGACACGACCATGTACAGCCGACATTTATTGTTTAGTTTTATTTAAAGAAGATAATTCATATATTGTTAAAAAACAAACTCAACTGCCAGCTGCTGATAAATCTGGCTTAGTTAAAATACGTTTTCAAAAACAAATTATGATTGGTATGATTATTCGTGAAGGTTCGTATTCTGAAATGCATACTGTTCAATTCTAAAAAATGTAATAAATATTTCAGGTTCCAAAGATGAGTGCGAGAAAGCTGGTCGTGGACTCGAGTCAGCAATAAGAACTGACATCGAGTCTGAAGCTGAAGTTTCGCATTCCACTCAAAATAAATTAAACCAGCGCAAAGAAAATCAAGATCCATCATTAAGTTCAAATCACACAAAACCTGCAACAGCAAATGTTTGTGTATTACCTCCTTTTTCGGGTAAAATCTTTTTCTCTTCCTAACATTGTACTAGCTTTACTGTGAAGCACAGTTAAACAAACTAGGGAAATATTTTCTAATAGGTTTTGTTAAAAAGAAAGATACATCTTCAATTCTACATGAAATAATGTCAGAAATAAAATAACTGTTTTTCTAGAAAAAAAATACACTTTTGGCTACTTATTTTAAACTATTGAATATCAATAATGGCAGCTTAAATAAAATAAAGATCACGTTTTCACGAAATTTATTTGAATCCATTACTGTCCTGACTTCGTTCGAATTTATTGTTAATTTTATTTAGAGCTTATTAGTCGTAAAGACCGAATTCCGGATGAGCGAAACTCAAGTATTGCAAAAAAAACTACAAGTAATCAAAATAATAATAATTCAAACTGATTCAAGTTTAGCTTTAGATGTAAAAGATCTTGAAAACCATCAAATACCATCATCTGATAGTGATTCAAGCGATGAAATCGATTTGATCGACAAGATGTTGGAGGAGTTAAATGAAATCAATCCATCGAAGAAAATTGTTTGCAATAAAAAACGAAAAAAGAAAAATCAAACTGCTCCAGCTGCTAAACGTTTGGTTGCTACAAATAGTATAGTATCCGATGATAATTCAACATCTGTTTCAACTTTAAATGAAATATATAAAATGTTACAACGAATCGAAAGTAATTGTCAAGCAAATAAAATTCAATTAGAACAGCTTGTTGTTGAGCAAAAGCGAGCAAGTAATATTGTACGTCTAATGTTTGATAATCAGAAACGTATTCAAAAAAGTTTTGCTAAGCTACAAGTAATAGTTTTTTTAATATTATCAACTTTTAAGTAGAACGTTTGCATATTTAGGTTCATGTACCGTTAGTTGATCCACAAGATGAAGATAATGAAAAGTCGGATACAAGTAATTTGGTTCCATTTCGTAAATCTCTGGTACAGTATGATTATATCTATATACAAAATAATTAGTCAAATTTATTTTCTCTATAACTTTGCTTTAGGAGTGGCCTATTGGTTCATCTGATTCAGTAGATGTTTTGCTGATTCCGTCAGATCCAACAAATAAAACACGTTATGCAAAAAGTAACGCGACGCAAACGTCGCCAACCCTCTACTGAAAGGATTTTAGCAAAGAATAGCTGCCAGCAGGCTATCCTGCAAAGTGAGTGTGAATTTCGGGTTTCTAGTTTCACCTGAATTGTTTGTGTTCTTGTGAAGTATACTAGGATACTACTTGAGGCTTGCATGTTTGCTCAAATTCAACTTTTTTGCTGTACAAGAAATTCTTGTACATAGCAACATATTGGTCTATTAAGGTATATTGTCATAGATATTTCATACACAGTAAATGGTTGAATTCGGCAAATAATATTAACTTGAGGTGGTCTTCCAGCCTACTTCAATATAACATAAACGATGCAGCTCAGATTAGAATTTTAAAATTCACTATTACTGAGAAGAAGAACCTGCTTCCAGCTCCAGAGTGGAGAAATACAACAATTATTGCGTTCATTATACATATAGGACGCTGATCACTTTTAAAAATTCTATCGTATATGTAGACAGTGAATGATAAATGTTTCAAGAAAAGTTTTCATTTTTGGAGAGTAGTTGTGTAAGAGAAATTTTTGAGAATTGTTATATACAAAGGTGACAAAAAACTCCAATACTGAGCTGTAATAATAATGTTCTACTTTGAAATATAATAGCTTTACATCAGGTTTTATCCTTCTCATTTGATATAAAAGTTAGGTAAACTGCAAAATCTTCCACTAAAAACATTTTTTCGTTCTGAACGAACGAAGTTACGGACGAACGAAGTGACGAACGAACGAACGAACGAACGAACGAACGAACCTAACTCGGTGTATGACCCTCCTTTCAGTGGAGGGAATTAGAGAAAGATGTAAATGTTTGTGTAAAGATAGGTCTTTGTCAGAATAGATTATAGCGAAAGTTTAAGATTGTTTCACTTGAGAGCAAGAGGAAAATTATCTGATATCTATCATTTCTAAACAGATTTTATCTTATCAGTTAATTTTTCCACTTAAATGTCAAATCAAAACTTTAAAATGAATCACTCTAGTCAATAGATTTTGTATGCTTATTCATTCGTAGTTCTACATAATGTTTCTATTCCTTCACTTTCATATTCATGTGTAGAAATAGACTGTTAATTCAATTCATTAGGATTTTCGATAACGGATGAAAGAGAAACTAATTGTCGAGTATTAGTTAAAATTTCTCAAACTAAACAATGTATAACCTTACTGGGCCAAATTACAGGCTAAAGAAATCTGATTGGCTGATTTGCCTCCCTGCCTGAAATCCCATTGGTTGAAACCGCCATGTCAAAAACCCTATTGGTCGAAATTCCGACCAAAAATAACTTTATTGGGCCAAAGCGTGGACTAAATAAATCTGATTGACTGATGTGCCCCCCTCCCTGAAATCCCATTGGTTGAAACCGCAATGTCAAAAAATCCTATTGGTCAAAATCCCGACCAAAAATAACCTTACTGGGCCGAATTACACAGCAAAGAAATCTGATTGGCTGATATGCCTCTCCGTCCCTCCTGAAATCCCATTGGTTGAAACCGCCATGCCAAAAAACCTTATTGGTCGAAATTCCGACCAAAAATAACCTTACAGGGCTAAGTTGCAGGCCAAAGAAATCTGATTGGCTGATTTGCCCCCCGCTCCCTGAAATCCCATTGGTTGGAACCGCCTTGTCAACAAATCTTATTGGTCGAAATCCCGACCAAAAATAACCTTACTAGGCCAAACTATAGGCAAAATAAATCTGATTGGCTCATGTGCCCTCCTTCTGAAATCCCATTGGTTGAAACCGCAATATCAAAAAACCCTATTGGTCGAAATCCCGACCAAAAATAACTTTATTGTGCTTTTGTTGTAAAATGAGTGATATGAGAGGTCAAAAAACTTTTTTTCGTTCTGTGCGAACGAACGAACTCACGAACGTACGAACTCACGGACGAACGAACCTACCTCATTTCGGCGTATGACCCTCCTTTCAGTAGAGGGAACTAAGGTCTTAAACATCGTCTTTTCACGTGAAGATCTTGAAAATATTCAACCGGATGCCTTACCTAGTGACGAACGGTACCATTTCGTGAAAGCTAGAATATGATTTCATCTTTCTTTCACTATCAAATTGAATGTTATTTTCCAGAAGCCGTAAGATCGAAATTTAAACTCGATGCTGCTCAAATGACACTACAATGGCCTATTTTTCACNGCTTAAATAGAGCCTTTATAAAATACCACTAATGATCTCAACAAAACAATTTTACTTTTTCACGGATAGGATAGAAAACAATATATTTAACAAAGGATCTTTCTAAGCATGTCCTTATGAATATAATGCTTGAACATGCCTCTATCATTGATAAAAGAATCAGCTCTTTAGCTTGAACCATAGTGGAGATATTCAATTTTTTTTGGCAAAGTGACTTTTTTCTAACTAGGAAAAAGTAAAATTTTTCTTCTTGAGGTCAGTAGCGATACTTAACAAAGGGTCTTCCTAGACATATCTTTATGGATTTAAAGCTTGTACATACCTCTATTACTACTAAAACAATCACCCAGTTTGGTCAAGCCCTAATGAAGATATTCAATGTTTTGTCGGGTGCGTGACTTTTGGGCCACCCTGTAGATTGCTACTACCAAGGCGTAGAAAGTAGTAATCCTATGTTCTAAATTTTTGTCAGGATGATCTCAATAAATATTTTCTACTCATTTTCAATTTTGAAGATCAAGAAATTCTCCCTAACATCTGAAAGTTGTTAGATGCCATTGTCAATCTCTGCATCCCAACTTATAATTGTAGCTATTAACTTGATAACAGAATATAATGTGAGATGATTTACCAACTTTCAGTGACATATTCATTTTATATTATTCATCGTTACGAATAATCAAAGTTCATAGAAGCAAGTTTTTAAGTAAAATATAACTAAACAATATCAAATAGTAAGTTTTTCTATAAAATGTGTTCGATTTTTAAAACATGGCTTGTAGTATAGACGACTAAACAGACACGTCGCGAAAGATTCGAAGTTGATCGATGTGACCTGACTATGTAATGAGTACATATCATACCAACGTATGGTGTAACATTAGAAGTTTTCTACATGTCTTAGATAAACTTTAGCAAAATCCACAAATTAACGTTCTCAATCCTAGATATAATGCATCACATTCAAGGTAAGTTAATATTAGTTTACCTGATCTATTGAGCAATTCTATTCAATCTATCTAATATTTAGGAAATACGCATCAACGATTGAGTCAGAACATATCAAAGAAAAAAAACTACACATATAAATAGTTTATGAAATAAAGACACTTACTCGTAGGAATATTAGTGACCATTGTCGGATCATTTAAAGCTCGTCTAAATCTGTGTCTGTCATTAATACGTCTGATGAAGTTTTCAAAAGTCATTTTTTTCGTTATGTTGAGATCATGATCATCATCCATAAATTCATAATCACCATACGAATATGTTGTCAATGTATAAAGACCAAAGATTAATAAACAAATAAACAAACGTCTACTAATAATATTCTTCATGGTAATTTTCTACTTAATTAATTATATTTCTAAAAATATAATTCTTTACATAACGATAAAAATACTGAACACACTGTGTCACGTGAAACAAAACTTATCAAAGCCTCCGATAATCACCATTGGCATATAAACAACATTTTGTAATTCGACGATGTATTTATATGTTCGAATGAGAAACATGTTTTAACTCAATAATTCTTGTAACAACTCAACATGTTGAACAATATTAAAGCAAAAAGACAATGAATGATTGTGTCTGCCATAAAAGTAGTTTTAGTGTCACAAGTACTTATCAGAGCACGATTTTTGTTTTTTTCGACGTGAAAAGAAAAAAAAAGAGCAAATGAAAAAAGAAAAGATTTGTCATTATAAGTCATACGTTAACTTTTTTTTGTCGATTTTGAAAGTATGGGTAAACAAACGAGAAAGATTTCGAGGCTTATAGCACATAAACAACTAATATATCGATTTGTGTTCTCATAACTAAAGCTGTTAGTGCGGTCTCTGTGGGATTAAAATGTGAGAAAAGTTGTTGTTGCTGTTGCTAATCACAAGGAGAATAATTTATTCTGTATTTCTTGGGACACATTTCTTCGATGTTTTTGACTTAATCCTCCAGAAATACGATAAGTAGTTAATATATTCTAAGAAACCGTCATTGGTATACGGTCTGTAATAACATATGTACAAAGTATACCATAGTCTGTGCGAAAAGGGAAGGAGAGTGGGTTTGTATTTCTACTCTACATAATTCAACCTTTCTGTAAGATTATGTTTCACAAAATTAATACATGTTTTAATAGAAAAGAAAAAAAATCAATTGATTCTTTTGTTCCTTTTTCGGGAATAAATAGCAAAATAGAAGAATGAGAGCATTAAAAAAAACGGATAATATCCATTTTATTTTTGTACACTAGAAAAACAAAGAAATCAAAGATTTTGTGTTAAAAATTTTTTCTCAGAGCGGTTTCCTCATTTTATATTGTTCACTGAATTTCAAGATAAACTTACCGAAAATCAATTTTCAACATCCAACATCTTATATCAATCCATGTTTTATAAAATTGGTATGAGCCTGAAAAACGAACGAAGACTTATGCATGAAACTGTATTTATAGATGTCAACGCTAAAAGTCCGTTGACAAACATATTTATAATGTAACGTGTCGAAAACGTAAAATTAAAGCATAAGGTCTTCTTTTCTTTTAATTTATATTTTTCGTTACACAGATCGTGACGAGCTGAGTAAGAATATGTACATTTTCAATTTTTTCATTTCTTTTAAATTTCAAAACTGTTTGTTTCTAATTTTATTTTAAAAATTGTATTTAGCAAAACTTATTTTAAATGAGTTTCCTAAATTCAATTTTTCACACTAAATTTGAGACAAACAATTTTCAAATTAAAACGCAATGAAAAAATTTAAAAACGCGTATATTTGTTTTCAGCTCGTCACACTCTATTTAACTAAATACAAAGAATAGAAAAACAAAACCTCTGCTTTAATATTTTTTTTTTTTGTATCTCCAACACCTTAACTCATTCGTTTATCGTCAGCACTCTAGAAATTCATTTTTCTTCTTATGAATATAGTAAAACTTTTAAAAAATAACACTAGTTTATAACAATTGCATGCAAAATTCGTACTTTTTTTTTCATTCTGCTCTTTCTCTTCCGTTTTTCCCGTCTAAAACAGCATCATTCAAAAAACAACAATTATCGAGTTTCTTTTTCTTTATGTACTTCACATCATAGACATTCAATAAATTGAAAACCTGTTTGTATGTCACAATAGGATAGAATATTCGAAAATCTATCCGTACAATTAATGTTACGTGCGTGTGCCTAAGAGCCATAAATAGTATTGATAAAAGGCTCTTCGATTTCTTGCTTTAAGTTAGAAAAATATTTACATTTACTGTTTTATTAAAAAAGAAACTAAAAATTTTTATGAAAGAATCGAACTTCGTAATAAAGATACTTATAAATATTTTCTATTAATTGTCTCTATTTCATATAATACTTCACTATAATCACATATACCTAACAGATATAATAATCAAAATATCACATGCACAAATTTCTATTCGATTTTCAACTAGATCAAAATTAGAAAACTTTTTCATCGATATTCGACACTTTTATTTATTATTTAATAGAAAAAAATCATATCTATACTAGTTAATCGATTAATTGGAAGAATAAATTATATGCATCGATCATTTCTATGAAAAACATTCGTTTAGTATTTCAACACAAAGTAAACTAATATTCATTTTTGTACATTGTCAGTAATATTTTAAAAATGTGTTTATCGTAAAGTGTATGAGTAACATTATTTCCTGCAATATAATCTTATGTGTCTCACGTCATATGCAAAGATGTCTTGAATCAAAAGAGTTTTGTGTTATATTCTTTAACTAACTATTGAATTATATCATTTATGACTTCAAAAAATATATTAAGATTAATTCTCATAGACTCTATTTCAACAATCGAGAAACATTTTACAACCCAATGTTTATCGATAATAATTTTGTATCAAATATTTATAAAATAATTTTTTTATCTAGTCATATATATATATATATATCAGTGTCATTATGCACAATTTTGAAATAATTATACGAATCTATGGTCATTTTTATGAATAGAATATCAACAATCATCAAACAGATGAACTAAGATTTTTATTGGTATTTCACATTTTATTTTATTTTTCAAATTTTCCTATAAAAAACCAAATGAAAGTCGACTAAAAATAATAATATGAAACTAATATTTATCATTCAAAAGAAAGTCGAATACAATCAGGATAGGCAACTACTGTCAGAAAAAAAAAAGTTTATTTCTATTAAGAAGTAGAAATGTGCTGTTTCAATTTATTCACTACTGACTCAGTGTAGTTAGTACACATTAATATCAGTATTCACTGAAGCAGTGCAACACATTACATGAAAAAAAAATGACATGTTTTGATAGAGTTAATGTCTCTGTATTGTAGTGAAGATTGATGCCAGGCTGATCAGTGCTTCAGTAGACTTTTCCGTATTGGTGAGTCACTATTTATTATTTACGTTCATACTGAACATCTCTAATAAGAACTGTTTTTATTGTTAATATTCATGTATTATAAAAAGAAACGTAGCTAAGTATTGATTATGTTGAACTGTTAGTAATAAACTTGTTCAACTTTTCAAGAAATTTAAACATTCGATGAAGAATTTTGTTTTTCGTTTATTTGAAAATATAAGGAAAAAATTGTCCATTCATGACAATGTCATACATGCGTTCTTTTCATATAAACAAAACAAATAATTTTCATCACTTCTCTTTTTGTGCCAACAAGTCATAATTCAACAATGGTGGAATCGAATCGTAACAAGGTAAATAATTCTTTTTTCATATTTCGTCATGAAAAAAAAAACCAAAAATAAATGCCTAAAAAAAGAAATCCTTCTATGACCTACTTGCTTTCATGTAGAGACATATTGCCTACCTTTAAGACTTTTTATCAATCAAAAAGATCTATTTAAATTCTTTCCTTTATTCAAAAATTAGATCTATTAGATTAAGACTTGTTGAAATTTGTTTTTATTTTCATTAAATTCAACATAAACCTACTGTGACATTAATATTTATCGTTATAATTCCGTTCTTTTCACTCTTGGTAGTTGTAACAAAGTCCATTAGTATAAGACTAATAAACATGCAACAACAAAAAGAGACTTGAAAAAAGACGAGGAGGAGATAGAGATAAAATGCTCATTATCAACATTAATAATTTTATTCACACAAATATTTAGAATATTATCATCCATGTTATAAAACTTAAGATATCTTTTTTTTTACTGTAGAATGTTAAAACGATATTTTTTCCAAATTCATATGTATATCTTTCTCTTTCTTTTCATTAAAATACCACCACTAGTATATTCAAAACTAGATTTTTTTTTCTATATTTTATAATTAAGTTAGATCTGCTGGCAGAGAATATATATCATTACACATAAGAATGAAAATACATGTAGGATGATAAAAACATAAGAAGCTTACTATTGAAGTAACAATACAGTGTTGGATAGTGAGTGTAATAAATGATTTAAAAGAACTTACTTTGATTGAAAATAAATGAATTACAAGAAATATGATTCATATAACATATGAGGCATATAGAAAGCACATTATTCGTAAAAAAAGTATTTTTTTTTCTCTTTATTATTCAATTTGCTTAGTTTCTCTCGTATTCATTCAAATACTTCAATGAATGTTGTTCTAAGTTTCATTATTAAATTCGAAATATTGATGATAAGATTGAATGTTCAAAGTATTTGATATTGATCAATGAACTTAAGGATAGAAATCGGCAACAACTAAACGTTCATAAACGGTATTTTTGATTTATTGTTCAGACGAATTTCAGCAGACGAAACAACTTTTATCTTCAACATAAAGATTTAAATGACTTTTCTTTTACTCACAGCAGACAAACGCGACGAACCTTCTTCTATCTGAAAGTCAAAGTCTCATTACAGAAAATCAGCATAATTATAATCTGTAATCTTTAGTTGATGAATATGACATTTGTCTTTTGATTACGTAACTCTTTTTAATATATCGCTACGTTACAAAAACTAAGAAGTGTACATCATAGATGCTCATCACAGCTGAAAATCTACTACTGTTACAACAGTTTTTGAGAAACTCTTTGAAAGCCTCTTCCATTATTATGTTAAGTTAACACAGTCAGATTCACAACAACGCTGACTGTTGGACTGATAGACACTCAAATCGTGTGCAAATTCATCCAATTTTATAATCCCTCTAAAATAAAGCTCCCGTGCCACTGACGCCGTTGAAATGGCAATAGTACCGCTATGGACATCCCATAGGCTGCATCTAGAGAAAAATAAGACAAGCTTGTGAAAATATTTAGATGATCTGGGTACTTGAATAAAATATGAATCTTGTCATTATGAGATTTTCGAAAGAGTATACTTCAAAGAATAGATACCTTAGACTTTATGATAAATAAATGAACGTTTGCAGAGATATTTTTATTATAAAAATACACGATTGATACTGTCCTATCTCTAATGAGAGTAAATTGAATTTTTTGAAAAATCTAAATCTTTTCAGAAAAAACATGATTTAAAAAGCGTATTGAAATATAGGAGTAAAAATTTACGCCCCACCCCGTTCACACGTCACTGATCGTGACAGATTTAAACGTATGATTGCAGAACGCATCTCAATAACGGCTCTATTTATAATATCTATGAACTTAATGAAGTCACACACTGTATCAAACTTCTACCTTTTGTGTGTGCGTGGTGTTATATTGCTAAAGCTAATAAATAGTAATACGTTCGAACAATGGTCTATAGAATTTAATTTTTCAGATTATTTAGAATAACTCAATATAATATACGATGTAAAAGTAATGAAATAAAATGTCGACCCTTATATTTCTTCATAGACACGACTCTGGAAAGAAATTGTTCTACAATTCGATAGAAGGTTTTTCTCCTCTTTTGAACTATATACAATTTGTTTTTGACAGATATTTATAAACGAAATGAAACGAAGGCAAGAAGAAATTGTTGATCTTTGCATTTATCTATCGGAGAAATCTTGTAAATCAACTGAAATATGATATTCAAATGGTAGCAGATATATCAGTAACTGCCATCAATGAATGAAACAAAATAAAAATTTCATTTTTCATTAGAAATAATATGAAGAACAGAAAAATCTTTATTTTGTAATAAAATATAGTCCTTGCACCACATATAACAAAGATTCTTCCGAACACCTCGAACTTTAGTCTATAATGTAGTTTTACTAAATTTTTTTCAATTATTCTCATACACCTTTTCTTTCAATAGAGCTAAAATTGTTTCAATTAGTATTTTAGTTGATTTACAAGATTTCTTCTATAGATGACTGAAAATATTAAATATTTCTTGTACGAATCTTTCTTCTTTCCTTTGTGTCATTTCGTTTATGAACGCCTGACAAGAACAAATGATATACTATTCGAAAAACTCCAAAACTTGCTATCAACTAATAAAAAAATTATCGTTCTAACACATGCTTAAAGAAGAGATATCGTAGTTGACATTTTGTGTCGCTATTGTGAAATGTACAAAAAGTGCACAACTATTTTTTAGGATGTTTCTACTTTTTTTGCTCATGCTACTCTGTTCATAAGTATCTATGAAGAAATATAAGGGTTAACATTTTATGTCATTACTTTGACATCATGTGTTACATCAGATACATAAAAAATAGCTCTTGAGTTCTTGGTCATAAACATGCATAAATTTGAATGGTTACTTTTTTGTAACGCTTTAGGATAATAAAACAATATCGATTAGTATTAAGGATCGCATTGTTTCTTTGTAGTTCCTCATATCAGAACATTTTTATTTGTAAAAGAGAATTAAATTTTGATTCATAGAACTGGAATAAGCTGATCCGAAAAATATACAGGTCTCCTTGACATTTG
Organism: Rotaria sp. Silwood2; assembly: GCA_905329745.1. Lineage (NCBI taxonomy): Eukaryota > Metazoa > Rotifera > Eurotatoria > Philodinida > Philodinidae > Rotaria > Rotaria sp. Silwood2. Next base: position 15,999 of record CAJNSZ010000888.1, on the reverse strand, counting down.
TTTTTTTTCAAATACGCAAAATATTAAATAAGATTAATTAGTTACACTTCTTTTATTCTTCACAATAACCAAACTAAAGAATTGTATTACATATAACTGTAGGTGGTATATTTATAATTTTTATTCTGTTTCAATAAACTCTACTTGTTCACCTATCATTTCGACAGTATTCCATACCGGCACTGATCTCTCATAGTCTATGTTTTATTTTAGCTTCAGACCATTCAAATAGATCATTACAGTTGACTGATAACATTTACAGCATTGTTTTAGGTAGAGAAAATACGCACAATCTATAAACCGCATGGTTTCTGTTTATATGCATCAATAAATATTATATGTTTCTTTTGATTGTAAATTGCAAAGTCTACATATCTTTCATTTGTTTTCAGTAGATTAACAACCATAGATAGAAAGATATAGACAAATATAGACTCATATAGCAAACACAACACATAATTAAGTAGAACTTAATTTTATTTTTAAATAATTTCAAAGAACAATTGATATGATTATTTTACATATCTAAAAATAGTAGATTTTAAAAGAAATGAACTCATTAATCTTTATTTGCATTCAAATAAATATATCACAGTACTATATATGTATTTTTTTTTTCTTGATTTCAAGTTTTTCATGTTTAATAGAAGCAAATAATCATCTGTGCTACATGACTTTGTATTACAAACAGCATTAATATTACAAAGAAGGGTTGCATCGTCTTAAGTTATTTATTTTTTGTCTGTTATTCTGATAGATTCTTATAAAATCATGTTTTTTTTATCTCTTTAATAAGATTCTTTCATTTTTTCTTTTTAGGTTTTACAAAAATGTATTTTGAAAAATTATACACTAATATTAATCTTTTTCGACATTTTATCCTATTATCATACAATTGTTAGACATAACAAATATATATTAAACCATTCTTGATATTTATTTGTCACAAATAAGTCTTAACATTTTTAGACTATTTAATCTATCGAAAAATTTTATCAAATAACTCAAGCATAAGAATCAACAAGTCGTTTGAGATAGAAACAATAAAAAATTGTTAAATTTCAATATTTATATTATTAATCAATACATATTTCATGTTTATCTGTAGTTGCATATTTACGTATAATTTACACACTTAATCATTCGTACATAATATAAAATTAGGTTACTATCATTTTTAATTGATTTATATAAAAGACATGTTAAATTATTGATCTGTCAGCTGAAGACAATATAATTATAGTTTTAGATAAGACAAAGTGACATTTGTGCTAATTATAAATCGATCAAAAAAATATAATTTAAGTGCACTTCCGTGTCTCGAAAATAATTTAGTTGCAATTGATAATTATTTTCCAATTCGACATGACATGATTTATATTAAAAATTATATCAGATTAATCTCATAGCTTTTTTTAATATAGATCAAGATGAATCAATTCTATAATTTGATCAGTATTACATTAATACAATTTCTATATAATTCAATGATTCCCTTAAAATATCTAATGAATTATAGTCGAATTATCATTTGATTTAATAGTACGAATACAAAGAAATAAAAGTGAAATGATTTATATTTTTATTACTGTTGAAAATTTACCTTAATGAAAATAACTAATACAAAGGACTTTTCATATCTGCATCATTATTATTATGATTATGTTTTTTTTTTCTTTGTTGTTAAATATTATATCTTATAATAATAAGAATTGCCTATATGATAAATACGACCTTTTCGTTCCTTTTTTTTTGTTTTATCATTATTAACAGTACAGAAGATATATATATCGAGAGAAGTCATCCCCATTTAAAGATAGAATTCATATCATTTGATCGAAATTCGTTGTCCGCCGAATCATCATAATATTTTGCTGAAACTCGATGTTTTAAAAAGATTTTACGCAATAATTCAGCAGCCATTCGACATTCTCGACTTGATGCACAATTAGTTAAGAATTTATGACGAACTGGTTCAGCTTCTTGTAGAACTAATAATAAAAAGAATAAAAATTCAAAATAATAGAAACTAACAAATTTTTTCGTTTTTTTTTTTTACCGTCTTCCCAACCAGGTTCATTTGGTACTGTCCATTCATGACCATGAACAACTATTTTTTGTGTATGAGGACGACAATTGATAATAGACGATTGAAGAATAATGAAACAAACGAATATAATAAGCGATACCACATTGATGTTGGACATTTTGTTTTAAAGCTGAAATAAAAAATAAAATACAACTTATTTGAAGTATATTTTGAAATAAATTCAATGTTGATTTTGTGAGAAAGTGTCAAACAAAAACAATCGTTGTCATAATACGCACAAAAAAAAAAGAAATTAATGGGATTTTTTTTCTATACCTATTTTGTTTTCGTGCACTTTTTAATTCTTTTGAAAAAAATAAAACAGATTTTGCTTTTTTTTTAAAAAAAAGTACATTCGTCAAGCTTGAAGGAAATGGGTGAATTGAAATAAAATTATTCGAATATGAATCATCATATGTTTAGGTAAGAAAATTCATACAAAAACTAATGATGATATGATGTGTTTTTTTCATACATCAGATGAAGGTTACAACAAAAGAAAATATTTTTCTGTCTTCAAGGGATTTCTTTTTTTTTGCATTAGAATAATTTTGACCATGGATACAAAAAAAAAAACGTACGACACTATATGTAAAATACTTCTCTAATTTATTTTTTTTTCCTAGCATATTTCTCATGTCAAATAATCATATTGGTTATTAATTTAAAGAAAAAAATACTTCCTTTCAATAAACTGAATAAAATCTCATCTAGTTTTATTTTATATTCAAATATATTCAAGTGTCATATGCATGAGTATACAATATTCTTATAATTTTTCTGTCAAATGGTCACTTACATGAGTGAGAAATGAAAACTTCGTTAAAATAGATAGATTATTGTTGCAGATAAGAACTGTAGAAACAAAATAAAAAGATTCAGTTGGAATTATTATATTTGACAAGAATAAAGAATTCTTCATTTTCTATCTCTCTCTCTCTATATATATATATATATGAATATTTGTGTTATATTCTCTACAATAGTAAAAAGATAAGCACAGAATAGTTTTTTTTTTCTTTCCCAATGACAATTTACTGTTCTTTTTCTTGTATTGTCTATATATTCCATTCTATCGGTGAAACTAAAAACTTTATTTACGTTTAGAAATGCACACGGAACCGTTGTCCTTCTACTAACATACAAGAATAAGTCAAATGAGCAAACAACATACAATGTTTTAATATTAGACGATAAGAAAAAAAAAATTAATGACGAGAGTTACCAAGGTCATTCAATATCTAAATTATAAAACAAGGACATAATATCAAGAATTTTAGTTCTCTTTTTTGATTTATCAGTTTCATATTCTGAAATTTATTATTATAATAAATCATCATTGATTAAAATTATGCATGATGAAGCATGAAAAAATCTCTAAATACTCTTCTCTTCATTTTACTAACATTAAACGTATTAAATAGAAAAAAAAAAGCTATGTACAAGCGAGAGACTATGAACATAATTCAAATTTCTTTTCTTTTGTATCGATTATGAATTTAATCTAGTCTACCTATATCTTTCGTAATAGATTCAGATAAAACTTGAAGACAGCTAATCAATTTATGCAAATAAATATCTTTAACTCATGATAATAATTCTATAAAAAAAAGAACCTACAAACATGTCTGGACGATTTCAGTCTAGTCAAATATGTCAATTCGTTTAATTGATTTATATGAAAAACAATTTGTAATGATGATCAAATACCAGATGGTAGAAAATCAATAGTACTTCAGTGATGTCATTAACAGCAATGTTTTTTTCTACAATATACTTGTTGAATATTATTTATATTTATCTAATGCAAATATACCTCTAGTTAATAGTTTAATGGTAAATAATACCTGGATAGAAATAATTAAATTTAGGTTTAGTTTCGGTTTTTAAAAACTAATGAATGAACTTTCTGTAGTTCAATTGACTATATCATTCAATTATACTTGAATATAAGATTTTTTTTTATATCACTTTAAGAGCTATTTGTTTTTTTTTTTAATTTCTCTAATCATGATGAATTCATTCTGAATAATTCTATATTGTACGTCAAAATACTTTGTTTTTTGAACAATTGGAAAAAAGAAAATTTTGAGTATTTGATGATATTGAATTGTTAATAGAATTAACTTTGATTGCTGATAATTAATTGATTGGCTTTAAGTTATCTTCTGATGTTTATATTAAAAATTGAAAGAAAAGGACTTTACTTGATGTTGACTTTATATTTATTATCAACAATTGTTCGTAAAGTAGATTGAAAAAAAAAAGACCAGTTTACATTATGAATAATATAATTAGATGAAAAGATGTTTAACTAGATGAAATAGATCAGATGTTAAATGCCATCAACTCTATGATGTACAGCAAAAAGAATATGATAAAATACAGATGATATGCTTTATTAATATATTTGCTCAGTAGAACCGTTCAATTGTTAAAGAAATGTATTTTATGTAATCGTGGGTGCATTATGCAATGCAAAATTAATATAGAACAAAAAAGAATATGTTGACATAGACGTGATCAACATAAAAATCATATCAAACTCATTAGACAATAACTTCTAAATTTAGCTTATTTCATTCTCTATTTCAATGCTAAAATAAATATTAAAATATATTTTAAAATTATGAAATGTGAATTAGTCATTTAATGATGAAAATTGTAATTGAATGAAATGAGTGAGAACGAGAAAATAGAATATTTTCACCGGTTAGAATAATCTTAATATTTCTTTAGTATATACAAATATGTTAAATAATCATCAGACTGAACGTGCATAAATCATATAATCAGTTCTATTTACTAAGCAAGTCAGTTATAGTGACGTTGAATACAACGCCCACACTTGCATTAGACAGGTCAACTCTAGTCATACATAATTAATCATTTGTCTTCACATTTCCTCTATTCAGCTAATTAATACTTTTGATTAAGAAAGTTTATGCAATAAATATGTCAGTCTTATATGATTGAGATATAACATGTCTATTAATAAATCAACAATGTAGAAAAAGCGTTCAAAGAAACATTTATTGTATAGCAAAACAAAAATAAACTACGGTTATCATAAGAAACGCTCAAACAAGAAGAAATATCACATTTTATCAAAACTATAACCTCAGTTAGTTATTATATAAAATTCGTTTTAAATATATTTCAAATTCTTCAGGTGTATCAGCATATACCTAAACAAAAAACAAAGAATTGAATTAAACTGTATAGAAATTATTTATCAAAACAGCTTACATGATGTCCAGCATCTTTAATTGTATCAACAGAAGTATTTTGACGTTGTTTTTGAATAATGAAAGATGATTTCATTGTTATCCATGATTGTTCGCCATGAAGAAAACATATTGGAATTCGTTCATCTAATAAATGAATTCGTTTAATCATTGGTTCTAAAATGAAAATAACAAGAGAAAAAAAACAATGATAAAACTGTTGAAAAATAAAATTATTTTTTTTAAAACCTTTTGCCCAAGCAAAACAATCACTCATAGTTTGAAAAGCTTCTTCACCAGTCGGTAATTGAGCATTACAATGAAATAAATAAATCAATATTCGATCATCATCAAATAATTTTGTAAATTTTTCATGGAGATCGGCTCGAAAACGTTTTATAAGCGAAACACCTAATTAAAAGAAAATTGTTAATTTTTAATAATATAAAATCTGTTATTTAAATCACTGTGAAATTAAAATGTGGAACACAATGAAATTGTAATTGTCAATTACACGGAGAGTATTTATTTTGGTATGCATTTCTTTATCATTCTTGTTCAGAAATGTGATAATGAAATAGTTATATATCATAAAGAGACATTATTGTGTTACTGGGACTGGATCCAAATGTTTTTTTTTCTATGGGGACTAGGACCATATTGTTTTTGACCGAAAGTGGGATCTACACTTTTTCGTAGAGAACAATACTGTTTATAGTTGTTTGAGACTTGTGTCGAATGTTATATTCTGATCGCTTATGTTTTCTAAATGGATATGGGCAAGATGAGTTCGGTCTCACCAGAACTGGAGCTATGTTTCTTTTTTTACAGACACCAAAAATGACTAGTTCGATTGATACCTATTCTATGATAATGTCTGCCACAATATAGATGTGTCCTATCTCAATACTTCAACAATTCGTTTAGATCTTGTTCCATAGAATAATATAATTACCTAATGGTCCAGCTGCTCGAAGTACAGTTAGTGGTGAAACTTTCATTATAACTGGTGAAAATGTTCTTAACCGTTTTGGTATACGTTGTAAACGTCCAGTTTCCCAAATATTTTCTGGTTTTTGTGAAAAACCCCATGGATCAATTAAAACAAGTTGTTTTACATATTTCGGATAATTAATTGCATAAGAAGTACTTAAAAATCCACCAAAACTATGTCCAAGTAGAATAAATTCTTTATTTAATCCAATCCCTATTCTCCATTCTTCAAGTATATCAACAAATTGTTTTTCAGCTTCCATTGGATCAAGACTAAATATTAGTCGACTACTACGTGCAAAACCTGGTAAATCAAGCGCATAAACAGGTCGATCAGCACATAACTGATCAAGATTTAAACTCCATAAACCAACACCACCAGCAAAACCATGTATAAGTACAATAGGAATATTATTTGATGCTAAATTTGAAGAGACAGTCCAAATTTTTTGCGCATTATTTAAAACAGATACATAATAACCATCAAAGTGAACTTTTAATGCTTCAAATATTTTCATTTCAGCACGTTCGAGTTGTTTAGGACCAGTTATATTCCATGCTAATCTTCTTAAAGAATCAATTTTAGAAAAGTAACTAAAATGAAATAATGTAAAAAAAAACATTAATATCAGAAAAAAAGGAATAATTTTGTATAATTTGAAATATAAAAACTATAGCTCTCTTCAGTTTTACAAATGCTTACACTTTTACTGAGTAAGGCTAATGACCTAAAAAAGAGCTCAAGTTCTTAGCTTATTGCTTCGGAGATATTGTATTTTTAGAGTATTTTTCAAATCCATGCCGTAGCCTACCTTCGGAACATCAGGAAAATTGATTTTCCTGGTGTTACTAAAAGAAACTATAATATTTGCGTAAAAACTACTGTGAACATGCAGTATCTCCGCAGAAGTAACGTAAAGGGCTGAGGTCTTGCTACATTATCCATAACTCAATAGAATCAACATGATGTACATGGCCACAATTCAAAAGGCATTAATCAATTAGGGGGATTTTTCTCGTAACAATAAATAAAAAATCTGACTTCATATTATGACTGATGTTTATTATAGAGTAGAAGTGTATATTTGCGTTCAGCTATTTATCACGAATATTTTATAAGTTAACCTATTGGTCTGAAAATATCCATACAACAGTTATGTCGTAAAGGTATATTCAAGTTTCAAATTATTTTTCGAAAACTGCTTCAGCTAGTAAAAAGTGAAAAAAAAGATAATATTAAAGCATTTCTGCATTCACATACGAATATGAGATTTCAGCCATTTTGCTTATATTGAAATTATCATACTAAAATGAAAGATTTTGTGTGTTTTATCTAACCGAGTTTGATACTTCAGTCTTTTGCTTTCGGCCTAAATGTTGTTTTACTTACGATGATGATGATAATGATGAAACAATACATTAATTGATAAAAATTACCTTCGAATAGTTATTCGACATTTTTCTTGTGTCGAGGATGCGATAGGACAAGTTCTAAACGCCATAACAATCATTAGAAAATGATTGTTCATTTTTAAGATTTGAAAATACAAACCGATGTGATGAATCATTTTGTTCATTATTTGATAATAGTTTTTTCATTCCAGCATCATCAAATAGTGCTATTGATATCATTTGATCAATGACATTTGATGGAGATGCTGAAGAAACATCCATATTTTGATCGTCTCGCATAAAATTATTCATCGAAATGGCTTTTTTTCTTATCTATAATTAGATCGAATTCTATCTAATGACATACTATCACTGCATATATTCAAAAAAGAAACGACAGATTGAATATAAAAAAAGGGTCAAGTAGTATCCCATCTGACTAAAAAGAAACATTTATTTTATTCTTGAAGTATTGTAGTTGTTATTCGAGTATCTTCAGATGCTAATGAACGAAAACCATGTGATACATCACTTAATATATCAATCATAACTTCATGAAATTGTATTGGTTTTTCCATAAAAAAGAAATGTGCTGCATTATGAATAATCTAAATAAATTGTTACATATATAAACTAGAAACAAACAAAAATATTTTCTGTTGTATTTAATACTTTGATACATGTATTATTCGAGCCACGTTGATGAAGTATTTCTTGTGCAGCCGTATTATCAATATGTGTACGTGATCCATAAATAAATACTATTGAAATTTCATCCGAAATATTTTCTATACGAGAATGATTCACTTGAACAATTGGTTCTTTAGCCCAACCATACCATGATGCTAATGCTTGAAAACCAACATCACCACTTTAATGAAAGAAAAAATAAATTTCATTTACAATTAAACTTTTCATAACTAAAGAAAAGTAAGTTACCTAGGTGGTTGTACATTAACATGATATAAATATTCATAGAGAACATCTGATTTTTTATCTGAATTATCAACTGGTGTTAGACGTTTCCAACGAGGCGCAAAAAATTTTAACAAAGGTAGTCCTAAAATAATATCAAGGAAATAAACAGTAGACTTTACAGTTGATATGGACAATAATATAGAGTCGAAGTTAGTACCCAAGCGAAATTTTCTTTTGATCAGAACCGGGCATACATTATTTTGACTGAGATCATAGTCAACAATTTTTCTTGACTGGAAGCTGGATCAAACTTTTTTTTTTCACCGGGGCCGACGTCGAAAACGACTTCTCCCGCTTACGTATACTTTAGAGATCTATATAAGTTCGAAGATCTTTTTTTTTTTCTTGACATTGACTTCATAAAGCTTTGTATCGTTTCTCCTTACCGATATCCTCCTCGTACTCTCATATTTTCGAAAACATCGACTGTTTTGATAGTTTACCTAATGGTCCAAGATATCGAAATGCTGAAAATGATGTCCATGTTTCTGTAATATATGCAAGAAATTTAATCCAAAATGGTTTTGATAAATGTAATTGACATTCATCTGGTTTTGGATTAAAACCCCAAGGATCAAGAAGAATTAATTTTTTAATAAATGATCCATATCTAATTGTATATAACGTAGCTAAATATGCTCCAAAACCATGTCCAATTAAAAAGAATTTTTCTTCTAAACCAACAGATATACGCCAATCTTCAATTGATTCAATAAATTTTGTTTCAGCATTAATAGAATTTGTTTGATCAAATATTGGTCGTGATGAACGACCAAAACCAAGTATATCAAACATATAAAGTGGATGACGTGCACTTAAAAAATCGATATTTTCTATCCATATGCCACTAGCACAACCAAAATCATGTATCAGTACAACTGGAATGGCATCTTCAGGTGAATATATACTTCGAATTGTCCAAATAAAATTATCACCACTAAAAGAGAAAAAGAAGACTTGTCTATTGGAAAAAAATTCCTTTCTTCAACTTACCGTATGTGAATATATTCACCATAATATTTATTTTTCAAATCTAAAAAACAAGAAGGCGTACCAATAATGATAAAAATCAATTCATTCATTGCATTACTTTGATATAATTGCTCTTCTGCATGAGCAAGCAGATGTGGAGAAACAGATATGAAATTAAGGAAAAGACGGAGAATACGCCATGATATTATATCTCTCCTACAATAAACACATATAAGTAGCAAGCTTTATATTTTTATATAAATATTTTCTATGTATATTTACATTATTGTTTTTATCATGTTTGTTGGTTTTTCGTTTTTTCTGTTATTTAGACTTGTTTTTGTTGTCATGAAAGCTAACTTTTCATTTTGACTTTTAATAAAATTACTCTCTGTTTGCAAGTCATTTGACATACGTAATTGATCACAGTTTGATTGATCGATGTCAGTAATTTCATCTTCTTCAGCAATACTTGGTGTATTTTGTATCATGCTCTTCTATACAGGTGAGATATGACCTTTATAAAATGATCTACAAGGCACATTGACGTGTATAGGTAAGATATCTGCAGCTAAAACTACGCAATGGCGAGTGTAAGCCAATATGAGACTGTTATTTTCATAACATTTCTCATTGCCCTGAAAGAAAACAAAACTATAAACGAGACGCATTTTTGCGTGTTGGAGCATTAGGTGATTAACCAGGTTGAATATTTCTTTATATTATTTGTATTAAATAATTGCAGCATGACCCTGAAAAAGAACGCTTGATATAAGTTCGAAAATCGTCTATGTCAACTATTTAATGATTTTAGATGTATAACTACTTTTACCTCAAAATTTCTTGACATAGATCTAAGAATTTTTATATCTATCTAATGCTTAAACTGTGTCATTTTTTTTTAAATCGTCGAACTCTACATTGCTTTCTTCATATGACAGATATTTAATCTCATTAGTTGTTTTATTAAGCAGTTCCAATATTTGATTTTACCAATATTCTTTAATCAACAATAAAAAGACACAGGACATTAGAAAGTAGAGACCTGAGAAGTCAAACTTTTTGATTTCGTCTGAGTCTGACTCCGAAATTTTTGTTTTGTACTACTTGTCAATAAAAATGTCTCTGATGGTTTTTTTTTCTTGAAATTATGAATCTGTAAATGCTGATGCAACTCCGGCATTGACTTTTATGTAGGTCTCTACTAGATGATTCTTTGCTTTCAACAATGATACAACCCAAAAAAGAAATAACTGAAACGGAGACAAAAAAGTTTTCAGTGGCTAAATTAAATGAATACAAAGCCTCATTGATGAACCAATTGTGAAGAAATCAAATTGCAACCGTACACTGTAGTAGAAAAAAAATCATTATCTCATGGAATTACATAAAAGACATTTTGGCAATATGGATTATATGTAACATTCATTAATTGTTAAATATTTCAATTCAGAACGTTTACGAACTGAAACCATGATAGACTTTTAACTACTCAATAGGATTTATTTAATCGACAAACAATTATTATTATATTTTACTGATGAGGAGTTGTTATTAGTGTATCTAACATCTAAATCAATTGTCTTTTATATGTGAAAATAATACATTGAGTTAAGAAAAATTAAGTACAAGGTACAAAAAAAAGAGGATACATTTTTTGAATTATATTTGTCGTTTCACGTGTTGAGCAATCTTTTTCATAGGAAAAAGTTCTTTAGGCAAATGAGTAAAAGCTTACTTTTTTGCGTTTAGAATAAACTATCACAACTAGATACTCATCAATGTGTTCATGACTCATTGATTGAGACAAAGTCCAGAGCTGTCCATGGGGCGCAACAATCGACGTCAAAGTTGTCTTGCAGGGCAACACACACGTCGATTGTTGCGACCTCATGAACAGTTCTGAGACAAACGTAAAAAGGCATAACTCGTATGTTATTTCGATTGGTTAAACTGTATGAAATATGACAAGCAATAAAAATTATCTTATTGCTCATAGCGCTTCTCTCTTATTGTTGTTCATTTTTTTCTTTTATAATTATCATTTGTATGATAAATTTATTCAAATATTTAATATGAATAATAACTTATTAAAATATTGTTGTTTCTTTTTATTTTTTTGAAACTAACTATCATTACAATGTCGACTTTATCTCTTGATATGTTACCTATTGAAATTCTTCATCATATTCTCGATAATCTTGATATCCAAACAATTCTTTTTTCATTTCGTTATGTTTGTAAACGGTTTGATGAAATTATAAATTCATATAATTATTATAATTTTAATTTTGAATCAATTTCAAAAACAAAATTTCTTCGTATTTGTCGTATGGTTCCATTTGAACGAGTTGTTTCATTAACATTATCTGATAAAGATATAACTCATGGTCAAATACAATTATTTATATCATTATTTGATATTAATCAATTTGTTCGACTTCGTTCATTGACACTTATTCGAATTGAAGCTAATGATTTAAAAATATTTTTGGATTATACTATTCATTCTTCGTTAATTTCTTTATCAATCGATTTACAAACATTAAATATTGGTAGAAATTCTATATTAAATTTGTTATCATCAACTATTGAAAATTGTACTCTTCAAAAACTTGATTTGACTTTATGGCCTAAAAATATGAAAGAACTTCAATGGCCTGTTAATTGTACTATTAGATATCTTACAATAAAGAACAGTATAACACTGAATCAATTCTATATTATTCTTCAATATTCTCCTTGTTTACAAACAATAATTTTAAAAGATTTTAATACCATTGATACCGATGAAAATATTTCCATAGATTTAAATCATACACCATTTTTACAATTAAAATCATTGACATGTGAAGGTGGTCGTATACAAATGAATAAACTCGAGCCATGTCTTTCATTAACACCTGCACTTATTTATCTTAAATTAATAGGTGCAGGAAATTTATTTAATTCATCATTTGATGGTTATCAATGGGAACAATTAATTAAAAATAAATTACCTTTATTAGAAAAATTTGATTATTTTATTACAGTTTTTACTCATGTTAATTTTGATACAAGTTATGTCGAAGAAATTATTTCTCTTTTTCAAACACCATTTTGGCTAGATGAAAAACAGTGTTTTGTTATATGTGATTATATTATTCATATACATAAACTCATACTTTATTCATTACCAATATGTAATTCTCATTTTGTATATCATTCAGAAAAAAGTAAAGTTTCTGCATCGAATTTTACAATAAATAATCATGATCCAATGATGATGGATAATGTTAAACAATTAGATATACATTTAAGTAAAGTTATGGAAAATAATGAAATAGGAAATGTTAATCATTTGCAATTTCGAAATGTTACTGAACTTACTCTTGGTATTGCTGATGAATGGCCTGAAGGTTCATTTCAATTTCTTTCGACAACGATCAATCTTTTAAATATTGTAAAACTTTCATTATCTGTTAATTTTTCCTATGAATATATGCCAAATATTGTTCATAGTATTAAAAAATTACTTGAATATGCTCATAATATTAATATATTATCTTTATTTGATTATTGGGCTTCCAATGATTATAAAACAAGTATAGAAATAGTATATTCAATGATAACTCCAAATATACAACATTTACATATTCGAGTGAAAAGTAGTGATGATATTAAATTTATTATTGAGAATTTTAAACATTTAAAAAGTGTCACTTTTGAACATGCACAAAATTTGATTTTAAACAATAAGAAATTTATTGAATATTTACCAGTTATGAAAAAACATGTCTCACAATGGCAGAGTCAATATACATTACATGTATGGCTTGATAATAATTAATATTTAGTGTTTTATTTATGTTTTGTAAAGTTTTTCTTTATTTATTGAATAGATTCAGAACATTAATACCCATTCCTCTCCTTCTTAAAATCAATAACTCCAACACACTTCTGTCTCTTGTTTCCTCAAGTTTGGATCTTCAATCGTTTACATGATATTGAGGTTAGTGATGAGTGAGGCCAATCATTTTTAGTCTCGTTTTCCGTCAGAAAAATTTCTTGGTTCAGGCTTTGCGCTTAGTAATACGTGTACTAACAAAAAATGTTCTATGATTTTCTAGTAGTGACAATAAACTTCACATATCTTGTATGATCTCTAATATCCTCCCTCCTGGAAGTTCATGACTCTGTTAGATTCATCCATACTTCGCCTATTTTTGAACGTTTATGTATTCGACCATTCTATTGCTTATAAGAAAAAAGAATTCATTTTATGATCGAAATTGTAACAGTTAATGATGAGTTGGGACTATCTTGTCCATATTATATTGGAGTACCTTACTATTACACTTCGAAAAAATATCACTCCTATTTCTTATGTTCTGTTGAAGCAATAACAATTTTACTGTACGTGCTGAAAATTTTGAAAGATCTTTCGCATGTCCAACATCAATCGACTATGTCAAGAGATAGAGCCGATTTGAAGATAAGTCGTAATCAAAGAAGAAAATTATTTTCATAGAATTTCGTAGTTTCCTTAAGCAATGCATATCTCAAATAGTTAATAAAGGCGAAAATAAAAAAGAACTACGAAAGTCAACATCAGTGAATGTCGTCTTTCAAATAAAAAAAAAGAAATTGAATCTGTCTCTTGAAAATAGTTGACTGATGCTGGAGACACCAAAGACTTCTAGCTGGGTGCGAAAATTCCTATAGTTAAATTATTTTTTTCTTTATATAGTTAGACAGCCTCAATACGTGCACAAAGTTCCAGCTCCATATCATACAATCGCCTGAAAGTTCTCTTTTGAAACCGAATCTTTACCATTATATTACTTGAATGTAGGTATGGAAGAATGTGTGAAGGTGAAGAATTGTTTCTAGGCTTCACAAATTCTCACTGCATCGAGTAGAAGTGAGTCTGTCTGAATTAAATTTTAGCTCAATCACAAATCTCAAAACTGACATATCTCAACGACGAATCACTACACTATATTTCTGGCTTAGTTGCTCGTTCATAACAACTACTGCATGCTGTCACGAATACATGAATTCAATGTTTTGAAAAGTTTCAAGTTTGTTCAACGGCTGTTTGCAAGGAAACTAGGGTGCTTCAATAGTCGTACACTCTCGAAAAAAAGTATTTCGGATAATGCGAAACTCAACAAAAGGGTTCTCTACAGTATAGAATTTTTTTCAGTGTACGATGTATTTCTTGTCGTTGATTATTTTGCCAACACGAGACATTACATTGTTAAATGGTATCATTGCTGTTGGGTAGAATAGCAAGTGGAATATTTTTCATTTGACAAGGCTAAGCATATCATCAAGTATCAAATTATCTTTTGCTCTGTTATTTTATTCTGATCAATGCTAGATTTCACGACTTATTCGTCGAAATTCTGAATCCAAGTCAACGATTTCGCCAGGACTGCTCGTAAAATCATCGTGTTCGAATTTTCCGATCAGAAATACCAGCAACTTGACGGGAAGGCACAATAAAAATCCAAAAACTTTCGGACCAGAACTACTACTTTCAAGTTCCATCGTTTTCCAATGTTTTCTTAGGGAAGCCGATCCGTACGCATTTACTTAAGTAGTATTTCTTCAAGCGAACGAATAATCGATACAATACCAAAACGATTAAAATTAGTAATCATTCAAGATGATAATCGAATACACAAGCATTGATAAATTGATGTTTTTTATTTAATTTAGAAACGTTCTTTTGATTTATAAATATCAACTAAAGTCATTGAGGAAAATTGATATAAGAGTGAATGATAATATTCTTACAAGTTCTCATCTACAGTAGAAAATATTGATCTGAAACTTGATCGTCAGTTAGTATTAAGTAGGTACAATAATTTATCAAAGTTGCAAAAGTATGCTTATGTTGAATAGAAAAATAATGAATTTTAAAGTCGTTTCAGAACTTTTGTGACATCTTTTATATTACTCTTTCAATGATTGTTCGAAGTTATTCAATTGAACTACACATTTAACAAATAATTAATAAGTTTCTCTATTGAGATCTGTTAATATTTTGTTTATTTAGCAAAAAATGTGCAGAAGCTCTTATTTACAATCATAAACGATTTCAAAAATCGTAATTTCTTGGTGAAGAGAGTCCTCATGGTAGTTTTTCTGTTCGTTTTCGATTCTCTTTAACTTATTTGATGTACATATATTTAATTATTTAATGAATTTTTATTTAATCAATATCTTTGATATTTTTTAATGCGAATAACAATAATATTCATTCTACAATGCTTGTATTATTTAATTACTAGAAACGAATCATAAGCAATATCTTTTAGAGAGCATGATAAAATAACTTGGTATTCGAGAAATGTAGTA
>CAJNSZ010000887.1:19865-39146 GCA_905329745.1 Rotaria sp. Silwood2 | reverse complement strand
TTTAATGAATAATTTTGAAAATAAGTTGATGTCATTTTTTGTCCTTATTACAGATAAAACTACATCAAGTTTTACAAGGACATTTCACCTTGAATAAATCACTAATTTCCAATGAATAAATAATATCATTTAAATAGTTTTTTTTTACTTTCTTTTTTAATAACAAATTTTTCATTAAATAAAAAACAAGTGAAAATGTATGTCCTAGTCAAGGATATTCTTGTTTTTGTCTATTCTCATTTAAATCTCTAATATCTGGATTACATTTTTACCTTTCATAAACCACATGCATTTCGTGTATGAAGTGTATAATTCTTATCATATTAACAAGAACAATTGTACATTTGTCTCATGTATTGCATATTCAAAAGAATTTCATTGATGCGAAAAAGGATTTGACTGATCATATTTTTCTTATATTCGATAGCGATCAATTCCACTACCATCAACAACAATAAAAAAATAAATCCACCAACACTTGTTGATTTAGAACGGTTAAATTAACCAAAAGCTATTTGACCAGAATGAACATTCAAGAAGTAGATTTACAATAATTACTTTAAGAAAAAAAGCAAATACACTGCACGGTTGAAACCGGTAAGAAAAAAAAAAGATAAAAATGTCCGGTCCGTTAAAAGTCACCTCTGTACCGATGAGTTTTCAGCTAAACTGGCAAGTTTGCGGTTGGACTCACTGCTTTAAAATCGTTCCAAACATCGAAATATACCATAGAAATTGATCAAGGCAATTCCAGTTATAAAATAAATTAAATAATATTTAAATAACATGGCTGAACCAATTTGATTTAACTCTTCATGTTATAAGTGTAGAAAACTCAAATTGATCAAAGTAGTCTTTTTTTTTATAAATATTTGAGAAAATTGCGGTGTTTCTTCAGAATACACACACTCCTATATCATGACGTCGTCTCTATGTACGTCAATGTGGATTACAATTATTTTTCTTTTCTTTCTTCTTTATTAAGGATGTGCACATTCTAAAGTATCAAAACTACTACATTCGTACTTGAAACAAATACAATTAGACTTTTTATGAAACTTTTACAAAAGATATGCAGAATCTTTACCTTCATAAGGCATCATCATTTCTCAACAGGATATTGAGATTTTTCTAATTAGTTTGCATAATACTGCTCAGTTGTTTCAGAAAATAAAGTCTGAAAGACACAAAAAAAAGTCTAAAAATAGTTTTAATGTTAATATATATGTATTTAAAGTTTATTGTCGAATTATCTTATCGTAATCATGCATAAAAAAGTAATACAAATAAAATTCTAGCCTATTATTTCCTAGATAACCGTTAACGCAAAAATAAGTAATTGTTCAATTCAAATTTAGCAATAAATTAGTCAAGAATATTTACTGATTTTTCTTCCTTCTAGCAAAAGACGTGAGTGAATATTTTCCTGTTTATTATAGTATGGCAAATATTTCAATAAATATTCATTATAGACACAACAAAATTTTAAATATTGGCATTATCAGAAAACTTTCTATATAAATATGTACATTAGTCGAGTAGTTGTTCTACTCGAAAGGAAAATACATTGCTTTTTTTTTCAAATAAGAGATGGATAAACATAATATTTTTTGAATTTGAACAGGCATATTTCCGATATTCACTGGCATGATTCTGGCGTTGATAGGCTGTGAAAAAATAATAAATAAATGATCATTAAAACTTCTAAATGTTTAATTTTTGTTTTAAGCTATTAAAACATTCTAATGAACTAGTCTTTTCTTTTATTCTTTCAAAGGAATCGAACTATAAATAAATATTTTTTGTGTGTCAATGAAATAAACATACTAATTGAATAGATATACTCTACAGTATATGAAGAAGATCACTTGTTTCTTTTTCTATCATTCTTCTTCTTTTTAATATTATATAATGACTAAAAAAATTATAATTTGACGAGTTGATATCATTAACATATCTTTTCTCAATGTCTTTGTTTAACATATAAACATTAAGGGTCAATCGCATTGACTTAATTCAAGATGAATCAATCAATACAATTATCATTGTTAAATAGAAACATCAGTTATATTTCTTAATTAACATTGAATTAAATTAATATGATTAATCTCTAAATTGATAATCAATTTCATTTTTCCTTTTATTTCATTCTCCATATTACGGATATGATAAAGTATATAATAATATACTATCTATCAATTGTTCTTTCATTTCATATATATTCTTTATACATAAGAAATTGAATCATCGAACGACTATAAAACTATCTTTGTTCTCGTCATTTATATAAATGGATACATATACACATTTCGAAGATTTATCAAATGAGATTTTCTTCGAAATATTTGATTATTTACATGCATTTGATATTTTTACTGCTTTTGCTTCATTGAATAAACGAATTTTGTCTATTCTACAATCTATTCGACTTCATCTTATAATCTTAAACAGTCATTATGATCGAGAAATTAATTTTCTTTCTTCTCATCTTATTTTTCATGCTCATCAAGTTATATCACTAAAATGTTATGATACAATTCGTAATCGTTCATCTATTATTAGTCTACTATGTGATCGACATCATTTTGTTAATCTTCATTCATGTATATTTATAATAGATAGTATGTCATCTGAACTTGAAAATACTATTAAACAAATTCAAAGTTTAAATAGAATTGTTTCATTTTTTATTATTCAATCGGATAATAAAAAAATCAATGAAAAAGATAAATATTCAATAACTCGAACTATATTGATGAATAACTCATCTTCTCTTTGTTCAGTTAAACTTCATTATGATTATGATTATTTGAATATATCAACTTATACTTCAATTGCTTCGAATCTTATATCACTTGAATTATTAATATCTGGTTCATCAAATAAAGTATCAATTTATTCAATTTTGCCAATTCTTCGTATTTGCCATAGAATACGATACTTACATGGCATAATAAAATATGAAATACTATCTGAAAATAATGATATAAAGTAAGTTGTAATGAAAATATTCGAGAAATATTCTTTATACAATAAAATTGAAAATATAATCTTTTCTCTTTTTAGTATATTAATTCAAGAACCATTGATTAATGAAAATGATCTTCCTATATCATCACAATTGATATCTTTTGATTTATCAATTTCTACTATATGTGACATTCGTTCAATTTCATATATCTTACGTTGTATGCCTAATCTTATACATTTTAAGTTTCTTCATGAAACACGAAGAATAGCTCAATCATATGCTGATGATTTTGTCAATGGTTATACATGGCAACATATGTTTGAAATGTATAATCCATTATTATCGAAATTTGATTTTCATATCTCATTCGAGAAAAGCTATCCAAAATTAGATTTAGATCTAGTAATAAATTCATTTCAATATTTTATTAAGAAATATCCAAAATGGCACATGATTATTGATCGATGGACACCTGAGAATAGAAATACTCGTAAGTAAAATTTTTTTTTAAATAAGAAAGAAAGAATACAGAAAACTTGTCATAAAATAGAAATGTAATCAGTAGATGAATTTCAGTCTATTCTCTTATTACAGGCAATGTGCAGAAATTTAGATTAACACTCTAGTAGAATAGTGCACAGTTCTCTGTTGCATCTTATATGAAAGAAAGAGCTCAGAAGTTCATCTAGTCAGTAAAAGCAGCAAAAACGGAAACATTTTGATTGGTGAATGTCATATATTTGACCCTGTTGGAGAAAATGATTCTTTTTCTTTACGAAAAAAATATTCAAAATCTATCATAAACGTAATGTATCAATCAACTATCAGATTGATTGTGAAATTCTCGTGTCTCAGACTGTACAAGTATTTATCTACCTTAAAATAGTGTTCTCTAACTTTGATAAGGCGAGAAATAGAATATTTCTAAAATATCAATATCAATACACAAACAACCAATTATTTGAAAATAAAGACTCAGTTCGTCTATGAGAATCTATTTATTCTGAAACAAAGTTTTTTTTAACATATAATGTTTTTTCTTATAGAAGAGATTGTTATGTTACGGACATTTGGTTATCAGAAATATAAAAGAAACGTTCATATCGCTATTCCAATGATTTATTATGAAACATTTGAGACACGATCAACAAAGGCAACAACAAATGATCATTATCTTTATTTTACAGACACAAAATATTTAAAATTGGAAATGGGAGAGGTAATACCAAACATTAATTCTGTTCCATTATTTCAACATATAAAATATCTCGTCATTGGTTATTATCCAAAAGCATATGTTTCATTTTTGAACACTTCATTGGATATTGGTAAGAAGAATATATATTTCTTTTAATTATATAGTTTAGTTGATGAAAATGAATTTCTTATTTTCAATTTATTTTAACTGAATATTTTCAATTTTTATCATACATAGATAAACAAATTCGATTATTCTTTCTGTAGTTTTTATTCATTATGTTTTTTTTTGTTTTCTTTTAGTGAATCCTATGCAACTAACGGAAGATTATGTTTCACCAGACTATATTCCTTATCTTTCACATATTGTTCATTTACTTAATGTAAATCAAATTAAGTTTGATCCACGTATTTATGTAGGTGAATGGAAAGACATTCGATTTATTTTACAGTAAGTATATTTGAAATTAATCTAATATCATTTTTATTTTATCTATTTTGATTTCTAAATCTATGAATTATTTTTGATAATTTTAATACGTTTTTTTTAATGAATTATTTCATTTTATATCAGATAGATGATAATATTAAATTCTATAGAAGAATAATTATTTATATGAAATATAAACATATTAAATATATTTTATTATTCTGTGTTTTTCTTTTAGAGCATGTCCAAATGTGATTGATCTTGAACTTAATCCTTCAGATTTGGTTTTACCTGAATNTTTTGATAATTTTAATACGTTTTTTTTAATGAATTATTTCATTTTATATCAGATAGATGATAATATTAAATTCTATAGAAGAATAATTATTGATATGAAATATAAACATGTTAAATATATTTTATTATTCTGTGTTTTTCTTTTAGAGCATGTCCAAATGTGATTGATCTTGAACTTAATCCTTCAGATTTGATTTTACCTGAATTTCTTGATCATCAATCTCTTTTTACAATTTTTAAACAAATTAAAATACTCAAATCAATAACAGAAAATTGTTATGTACCTTCAGATTTTCTATTAAAACTTGTTCAACGTTTTCCATCACTTACTGATATTGAACTTCAAGTATACTCATTCGATGATTGTATATATGCTATTGATATATTACTTAGTCATCTAAAAAATTTGTCTTATCTTAAAATTTATTATATTAAAGATTCAGTAGTCGATCATACTTTTTCACGTAATTGTATTATTGATAAACGTCGTCAAGCCTTTGGTTTTAATATTATTGATGAACATAAGATTACTATTATCAAGAATAAAGAATCTGTAGAAATTAGATTATCATAATTTTATTTGTATATAGATTTATTTTTTTTAAATAAAGTTGAAATGAAAATATTTTTTTTTTAAAGTGATTTTTATTTCATTTGATAAGGATTATTTCTGCTTTTTTTTGTATTGTATAATTATAAACCTTAGGTTAATATTCAGCTAAAGGAACGGGATATTTTGCATTGTTATCGATCCCCCGATGGAAAACATCATCAGTTGTTCATGAAACTTTCAGCAGTCGTAGCACTCATAGTCAGTAGTAATTCCTATAAATTTCAGCTTGATTGGTTAATCTTTTGCCTTATTTTTGGTCACACGCCAGATAAGCCCCTAAGTGACGTACATTAGTGATCTTGTGTACCTTCGATCTCCACTATATGATTCAGAACCAGAGCCAATTTTTCAGGATCAATAGCAATTATCAAGAACTTCAAAAGTGCCCGAACAAGTGCTTGGAATAAAACTGCCTTTAATGTTTTATAGATCGTATAGCATCCCGAATATGCCTCATAATAGCATATATAGGAGCTTGTGTACCTTTGATCGCCACTATATGATTCAAGATCAGGACCATTTTTTCTGCATTAATACTAATCATTAAGAACTACGAAACTACCACAATATGTAATTGCAGAACAATACTATTGTCAGCATTTTGTAAGAAATATTTTGTAGCGTAGATTTTACTTGAAAAGGTCGAAGATAGTGGCATCATATACTTAGAAGTTATCGATGACTTGGATTAAGAATATGATACGTAACATTTCAAAGCTCTATTTTGTTGACTTGGAATGCAGAAAAAGCAGTGTAGGAAAACTGTAGGAAACTGTTTGGATAATGCCTTAGAAGAAACAAATGCCAGATATGGATATTGACGTTCTGCTGAGAGAATGAGAAAAAAACAAGAAATGAATAGTTTTTTGCTGATTNGGTGACTTTCGCCAATTGGCGAGAGTCCACTTGACTTTCGCCAATATACTCTGGTGACTTTCGCCAATTGGCGAGAGTCCACTTGACTTTCGCCAATATACCCCGGTGACTTTCGCCAATTGGCGAGAGTCCACTGGACTTTCGCCAATGTACCACTGGACTTTCGCCATTGGCGAATGTCCAGTTGGCGAAAGTCTTATTGGCGAAATTCGGGTAAGCCGTAAACATACAACAGAAAAGAATATAGTTCATAAAGATCACAACGAAAACAAGAAAGGTTTGAATATAAAAATTAAAAAGAAACGTTTCAATAGTAGAAAGAGGATTGACGATAAGGTTACTCCGACTTGGCAATAATATCATGTATACAAAAACAGTAAAAGGAAAAAATGTTGAACATAATTCTTAAATAAAGTTTGTCATTTGAAAATACTCTTTTCTGGAATACGTATCAAAGATAAATGTCAGTCCTGATGTAGCAAATTCATACTTTAAAGTGAAAATTTATAAAGCCACGAAGTACTCATACAAACAGTCAACGGCGGTGCTATTGGCTGAGAAAAATGATAGTCTATCAATTAATACGTTATCAAGAGTTTTGTAAGCAAGTAAAATTGAATAAAAAGTGATCCGAACACTGTTATGCGTTGAAATACTAATTAGATGCTCATTAGATATTTGATAAGATATATCGATCTGAATTTATTGATAGATAAATGAAAATCAGGAAGTCGGCTTGATCGCAACGCTTCTAGTGGAACTAATGCGATCCTATGAACTACGCCTCAGCAAACACCAAAACCGAGTCATCAACATATACATATATCAATGACCACAACCGAATTGAATTAGGAGTGCCCCATTAGAATTAGCATTACCATAACAAAATCGTAATGCTTTTCCTTTTTGCATCAGCATAAAATAATGCTAATGCTCTTGCTTTTGCATTAGTATTCGTCAGTAAGCCTAATGCATTAGCATCAATGGCATTAAAATTAATTAATGCCTACATGTTGCATTAAGTAAGCATTATTTTTAATTCTGATGCATGTACTCAATGTAAGTGTTGGGACGCTAGGTAAACATGCTACCTAAACCTTTTTAGGGGCTACTTGGAAATGCTACCTGCCGCATTTCACGCGCCATTTTGGTATGCATCATGTACCATGTCAAGTGCTTCCTCTAGCATTCCAGGTGATGCCTTTTGGATCCCCGATTATGTTCCTAGCATCCCAGGTGATGCTTCTAGCGTCCCTGTTATTGTTTACAGCATCTGTAATGCTACATCTAGCATGTTCGGGTAAATTTCTAGGCAATCCTAAGGAATACTAGACAATTCTTGGAATTCGAAAAATTCATAGAGAACCCGTGGAATTCAGAATTCCGCGCTTTCTCCCTTGTATAGACCACTAGAAACAACCAGGAATCAAATTAATCATTAGAAATCAAGAAATCAGTTTGCTTCTAGTTGTATATAGTATAAATTGACTTCTGATGATTTCTAGTGATTTCTAATGATTTCTGATGATTTCTAGTGATTTCTGATGATTTCTAGTGATTTCTTTGATTTCCAGTGATTTCCTTGATTTCCAGTGATTTCTAGTGATTTCTGGTGATGGAAATCAGTTTGTTCCCCCTTGATAGAGGATGTGGTAGTGGATGGATATGGATATGACTAAAAAGAACACGGATACCCATTGAACACAACGCACACTCGACACATTCAGACACCCACCCATACACCAGCACACTCTCGTAATGTATCTGCATATAGGTAAACTCAATACAAAAAATTATCAATATTTTTCTAAAGAATATGCACATCATTGTGAAGCCAAGAAATAACTGATTCAAAATACTATTGACCTTGCATCTGTGAGTTTTCTTGGAAAAAACGACTCCGGCAACTTATTATTTCTATTGGACGGCACAGTTTCGTTATTGCAACAAGAATTCAATCAGAATGAATCATTTAGTTCTTGATGAATTGTAACGATGATTTTTTTTCAAAAGTTCTGCATAGCATGACATCTGGTGTACCTCAATAATGTCTTCCTTCCTTCTGACCTGTATCGATATGATATTCGTCGAGTCGAAAGAAGCTACAAGCCGTGCTTCACACATGTGCTCAGGGTCAAACACAGCGAAAGTTAATGCTGAAATAAGAAATGTAATTGGTGTTTCCACGTAGCAACATGAATCACATTTCTAACATCAGCATCACTTTTCGCAGCGTGTTTTACTCCATAGAAACATGATTAAAAGAAGTTCAAAGCCGTCACGGCAGAAATGAAATTGGAATATGATCAAAATGGAGAGGCGTTTTATTTTGTTTTCCCTCTGGTTGTATTTATTCTTGTATCAATAGCATATTGGTTTTGGTGTAATACAGAAGAAAGAAAAAATGTATTACATTCCACTGATACGTTCAATACTGCTACATGTTTGAGTGAATACCTATCATTCCGAGTAAATCAAACTGATACAGGACGACGAGCCATACTAACCACAATTGGTTTAATTTTAACATGCATTATTTTACTTATTGTTGTTTATCATGTATTAGTAAAGACAACTGAACATCACACAAGAAATGTTCAAAGGGCAGCATCGAATGCCGACAGCGACGTATCAATCACTGAAATAAAGCGAACATATCGTGCATTGTGTAAAAAGCATCATCCTGATCGCGGTGGTGACCCCAAAAAGTTTATAGAAATAGTTAAAACCTATACATCATTAATTGATAAAAACGGGAAGATCAGAGAAACTGAAAGTCCTATCAGACGAACAGAACGAAGTGTGAGTTTTTTTATACCAAATTGGTTTTTTGACCCTGAAAATTTCACGCGAATTCTTTGTGCTTATACTAGTTTTTTCATATTTTTTCCCATAGCTTTGTTGTTTTGTTTACGTAAATAAAATTTCGTCAGAATATTATAAACATTAAAATTTTACAACATATCCCATCGATTTGACATCAACCATGTTCTAAGCTGATAAAAAAAATCATTTTCATTTTTGAATGTGGGTCAATATGAGTGAACATAAAGGCACAATCCATACCGACACCCATACTCTGTGGCAAAGATGAGCGGAAGAGCCAAATCGGCCGATTTTTATAGCCATATCGTATATGGATAGCCCATCATGAATAGGGTGTGAGTGGGGTGCGGGTGTCGGTGGGTGTGGGTATGGATTGTGCCTTTATGTTCACTCATATTGACCCACATTCAAAAATNTAATAGAAAGTGCAACTCTTCTCAAATATTCTCGAAAAAAATCATGTCACTACACAATAGAAGAAAATAATGAGAGCATCTGAAAAGGATTAGACAACAGGATAGAAAAAAAGAAAAGAAATGCACAAGAAGACAATTCAAGCAACCTATTATCTACAGGCTTTGTATTCTTGCAGTTTAATCTGAAACAAAACATTTGATTCTCTACCGAAAAAGAAAACACAGGTGGCACAATGTATGTACTGCCGTATGCAAAGGATTAACACTATCGATCAGAAGCAAGAACATGTGTATAAATTTGATGAAACATTATTTCGATTGAAGAGTATTTACCATAAAACGAAACTATATGATAACATGAACACTGTGCATTTTCACATAGAGTTTTGAAGTATTGTTTTAGTATTTTATACCGATATGTAATTATTGTTTTTTTGATTTAATCACTCCAAAAATTAGATCGATAAGAAAGATTTCAGTTATAATAATATCAGATCGACGTTAACATTCGTTTTCTTCATCTATCGTGTCAAAAAAGTGGACTCGAATACGTTAAGATTGATACGATAGATATTTTCATCAAGATATTACATAACGAAAACAAAATAGTAATAATAATCGGCTATCGACAACAGCACATCATGAAGAAAAAAAGAACTTTATAGGTTTTTTATTTATAATTTATCTTTTGCGTCAGAAAAACAAACAACTTTATTATATCAAATTAAACCAAAAAAGCAGTTAGAAAAGAAAAAATTCATGACCAATTGTGATTTAGTCAGTCGAAAGTATTTAACAAACACAACAAAATATATATATATATCATTTAATTAGTTTCGTTCTTCTCAGTATTTCGATTTATTATAATAAATTGTAAAATATTTGAAAGAAAAAAGAAAATAAGAGTCTAATTTCACTTGATTAAAAAAATATCGTTTCCGGTTGTAGAAAATTCAAAGTAGTAACTCTACCAAACTATTTCTACTCAACAATTAATGATCTTGTGCAATTTTCTAAAAATAGAAAAGTAAGTGAATGTTGATTATTGATGTTTGAATCGAAGTTTAAGCTCATAATGTTGTTGATAGATGCTAATCATGACAAAATCAGCTAATACATACCACCGAAACACCATATTCATATATAATTACGAAATTAACTTATTGTGAAACGAAAGCCTTTTATTAGATTGAATATATCAAAGAAATACTTTCTTCAAGTTTGATTTGAAAGTATCCCATTTTTAATTAAGTATGTAGCTTTATCTTTATTTTAATACATAAGTTTAAAGATATTCAAGTGGGAGCAAGCAGTTTTATACACTTGTATTTTTGAGATATGTTCTTCACTATGATATCTAGGCCGTGTTGGATCTAGAGACGTACCAAACATAGGGAACATCGCAAAGTGAGGTTCAGGAAAGTGGGTGTAAAATTCATGCGTGCAGTCGCTGTTTCATAGAAAGTATAGAATAGAAAAATTTTTTTTTCAGGAAAAGTCAATGCTAATGCTATTAGCACGGACATCCTGTTTAACTTCTGTCACGATCTGTGTGAGGAAGAAAATCCAAATTTTTACCTCTAAACTTCAACACTTCTTTTAGATTGTCTTTCGCAAAATGATGAAATATTGAAAAAATATAGAGCACTATATTTTTACTATCAATGCATAGAGACCAAAAGTTTCCTCAACCATTTTATACAGCATTGAAGTACCACTGCTACCACTTTTGGTATATCCTAAATAACTCTATTTCTATAGAACAACATATAAACGGAAAAATTACTATTCGAATTCAAAAATTTATTAAATAAAGTTAATATCATGATTCAAAATAACTTGTAATACTATACAAATAGGGTCTATCAATATCAAGTTAATATTCAATTCCAATACAAATTTTCAATTTTTCTAACTTTTGTTTCAAAGGCAATGAAAGACAAGCAAGAAAAATATTATTTTTCTGCGTAGAATATTTGCTGTTAATGAATTATTTATTTGTTTATAACGTCTATAAATATCAATCATTTACTATGTTCTATTGTTTTCTTTGTAAATACTCATTTTTTATTTCTGAACTCAGATTTCACAAATACTTTGCTCTTTTGTTCTTTTTTTTTTTCATGTTGTAAATTTATCTCGATTAGTACTAGCTAACATCACCTTTTTGTTTTAGGAAAAGATTTTCTACAATTGCGGCACGCAAGTCAGTTGTTCTTATATCCGTAATAAAATGAATACAATAAAAACAATTATCGCTTATTCTCAATGATTTTAAATTTATTTCCATTGAATATCTATTTGAAGAAAAACACCAAATTTTCAAAGATCATTCAATAATTTAAAAGAAGTTTTATTTAAAATTGATAGATAATCCTTCTTGTTTTTTTTGTTTTTGTCAGTATTTATTTATCTTATATAATATGTATTCTTGCAATTTTATGCTCAATAATCTTAGCGATAATGATCAAGTAACATCCTTTCTTTTTTCTTTTTTTTTATATATTAGATGCATATTGTAAAAACAACTTCTTCTTAGCATAGTGCTTTTTAATCTTTAACAATGTTCTTTTTCAATGGTCGAATACGTAATCCAAATATAATACCAATAGTTGTGTCCGATCGATCATATACACATAAAGTAGGTCACTCATGTATTATTGCTGGTTGTCTATCGATTATAATTGGACTTAGTCTTATCATAACTGGTCTTATATCGGAAACTAAAAAAACAACACTTATTGGTATTGGTGTTATAAGTTTAGGTGTCGGTTTTTTTATAACAACACTCGTATGTTTTTATGGTAAATTAAATATATGTTATCATAATTGGGCTTATGGACAAAATGTCGCACCACTTAATATTCAAACTCCTCAACAAGCAACAGCAAGTGCTATATCAATGGGTCCTTATACAGAATCACTGTCAGTAACACAAAAAATACAATCGAGAATTCCATTTGCATCTTCAACACCAATGACAATGTTATCGGATCTAGAAATAAATAATGTTATTATAGCACGATCAATAAAAATTGATAAGACAACGATGAGTACAGATAATATAACTTAACGCCTCTTATAAAATTATCATCTGTTATTTTTTCTCATGGACATTTTTTCAATATTTTTCAATGCACATATTATTTTATTTTTTGTCTCGTTTATTCGAAATAGACTCATAGAATGAAGACATTCATTGGCTCATTGATTCTTGTTTTACTTTTCGATATTTCGAGTATGTTTTAATATTTGTTTTGTTTCTTTGTTATTCATCTATTAAAATAAAATAATTTAGTACAATCACCATTGAATGATGATCATCGAGAAAAATTATCGAAATTAAATTTTCGTTCATTACCATCCGTTTATCAACAAGCTTTACTTGAAGTTCGAGCTACATCTGAAAATCGTGAAGATACAAAGTAATTTAATTCTTGTTAAATTTTTTTTTTTTTCCTTAAAATAAAATAAAAAGTTTAGTGCATGGTGTTGTAAAAATGGTAATCCAGCTAGAATGAAAGTTATTACAACAACTTTTATTCGTTGGGAACCAACAGGACAAACACAAGCTGTTCTTGCTGGTCATGAAAGTTGTGGATTTGGTGGATGGTCATCTTGTTCAGTGTATCATATTGAACATATGTAATTATTTATTTTGAATATTAAAATTTTATCATTTGAAAATTTTATTTTTCGAAGACCTACATCACATATTGATTATGGTCATGAAATTGTTCCTGATATCGAAAATAGTCAATGTCCAGAAAATCATATTGTTTGTTGCAAATCTATGGTTCCTGTAGCAGGCTTTTGCATGAGTAAATATATATATATATATACAAAGTTATTTTTTATATTTGTAAAAATGTCGTTTATTTTATTAGGTATACCAGAATTTAATCGTGTTGTTGCTGAATGGTCAAAACTACAAGCAACACATCCTGAAGCGACACTTGCCAGTCTTATTGTTACGCTTCAAAATAATGGATTACCTTCATTAGAAGCTTAAAAGAAATAAAAAGAAACAAAACAAATATTAAAACATACTCGAAATATCGAAAAGTAAAACAAGAATCAATGAGCCAATGAATGTCTTCATTCTATGAGTCTATTTCGAATAAACGAGACAACAAATAANGTCGATGAAATTCGGTATAGCTTCCTATGAAATTCTAAAATCCAAGATAATACTAACAGTAAAAAATCCTAGGAGGGGGGATCAGGAAAATGCTAATTTTTTTCGCAAACTCCGAGTGCAATTTTTTTTGATAAAATTCCATCATTTGGACTCAACATCACCCTCTATGAGTTTCATTTGGGTCCCATGCTCAAAAGTCAAGATTCAGCATACTGAAAAATCCTGGATACGTCACTGTCTGGAGCTAATATAACCAACAACACAAAAATCGAGTTTGTATTAAAATTCAATATCTCAACAAAGACATATTCTTTCGTCTGAAACTTTCTAGATATCCCTAGAGTCATCAAACTTTTTTATGAATCATAACTCGGCTCATGAACATGAACTCTAAAAATTTTTTTACTCTTACCGATACTTCCTTGTGAATACGATATAAACTCAAACAACAGAGATCAATTCGGATAGTTCTCTTGTTAGAAAAAAAGATTTATGATTTCTTTTTTAAGCTTTGGGCAATGGCATATCATCAATGTCGTTGGAATTATAATGATGAAGATGATGTACGAAGGTTTGTTTAATTTGAAATAAAATTATTTTAATTCTACCAAATAAAATTTTCTTTTATTAGTGTCAATAATGGTTTTGAACAATATCAAATTCCACTTGATGTTATTTGGCTTGATATTGAACATACAAATGGTAAACGTTATTTTACTTGGGATACATCGAAATTTCCTGATCCAGAAAAATTACAAGATGATTTAGCTATTTATGGAAGACGAATGGTTACTATTACTGATCCACATATAAAAAAAGATGATGGATATCATGTATATGCAGAAGCTAAATCACATGGTTATTTTGTTAAAACAAAAGATGGAGCAGATTATGAAGGATGGTGTTGGCCAGGTAAGAATGAATTGAATTTTTTCGAATACAAAATCTTTATCACTATAATAAAACATAATTATCTCTGTTTTAAGTTAAAAATCAGAAATAAAAAATGTCTGCGATTTTCTAGGATGTTATTAATTTGTCTTGAACTTTTGATGGCGTATCTGTAAGAACTGCAAACATTAATGACTACTTTGATATTTATCTATAAAACATCTTATATAAGTAAAATTGAATGTCCACAGTTTCTACAGATATCCTACCAAATGAACTGATCAAAGTTTACCGTGATTAAAGTTTCTAGAATGTTCTTGAACATTTATAGAGAAAATTATATAAAATAAACTTTCTCAATGATCAACAGCTAGAACAATAATCGTATTTTACAGATGTTCTTTTACTGTAAAATCAGCTTGAGATCTGTTCCGTTCTATCTCTGACCACAGTGATACTATAGAACAAAGAGCAGAATCGCACGATGCACAAAGGATAAATAAATGTATTTTAATCGGGCATTGGAAACGGAAGAACAAGACAAGGATTGCAGATTTTTTACAAGAAGATACTGTGATAAGGTTTACTGCTATCGTGATGTACTGTTTTTTTTTGTGTATCTGTAATAAAGTACTTTAACGGTCAAGGTAGAAAGGATCAATTTAATGACGGGCAACTCCGGAGTGAAGCCATGGATTCCTTGTGAGGTATAGAATACCAAGAGAAGATTACTACTTAACATGAAAATGTTTCATTTGAATGAAGTTCTAATTTTTTTCCATCGAAAAATAAAATATTGAATTATATATCGATGTAAATGTGTTAACATTTAATGAAAACAACGCACAGATATTTCCGAAGAAACTTTTGGAACTTCGTGAACTTATCTTTCTTGTTCATATATCTGTTTAGGCCCCAGTATAAAATAATACTGTGTATGAACTTAAAATATGTTGTTAATTCTTAAAAGATTCTTGCCGCTGGGTCTTTAGTGTTCAGTTTTGATTATTTTAGTGATCTTTTTCAACAAATATTGTAAAACCGATTGCTAAGTTTTGAAGAGCAAATAGTGAAGACTTTAAGCTTAAGGTTCCCTATTTTCTGGTTTTGGGACATTTTTCAATGAGGTAACTTCATTGTGGAAGTGTCAGATTTTCTACGATCTTCGATATCAATATTGAAAATTGTATTATACAAAAGACAAAAAGTTTGTTCGTATATTTATATCTCAAGAAAGGAAATATCAGGTAACCTGGCACTTTCACAATGAATTGGAATATCTTTGAGAACTTCATTGTTGCAAAGTTTAAATTCGAAAAATAATTTGAGACAGCCTAGAACAGTCTTTTGAAAAATCACTACAATGATACAAACTCAAGAAGAAAAACTCATTTCAAAAGCTATTAATCACTTATCGAGTTTTCTTTGTAAGAATTAAAATTAAATTGATTTTTAAGGATAATTATTAACATACAAATATTCAAAAGATCTTATTTTATTTCTGACTAGGTTCTTCAATGTGGCTTGATTATTTTAATCCAGACATCTATAAATGGTATTCTCAACGTTTTACTTATGAAGCTTATAAAGGTTCAACACCAAATCTTTTTATTTGGAATGATATGAATGAACCATCTGTTTTCAATGGACCTGAAGTTACATTTCCAAAAGATATTGTTCATTATGGTGGATGGGAAAATCGTGATGTACACAATATATATGGTATGCTTCAACATATGGCATCATTTAATGGTCTTGTTGACCGTTCAAACGGAAACACACGTCCATTTGTATTAACTCGTTCATTTTTTGCTGGTTCACAACGAACAACAGCTGTTTGGACAGGTGATAATGCAGCTCAATGGAGTCATCTTAAAATTGCTGTACCAATGTTACTTAGTTTATCAGTAACTGGTATTCCATTTGTTGGTGCTGATGTTGGTGGATTCTTTAATAATCCTGATCCACAATTACTTGTTCGATGGTATCAAGTATGTTATTAAAAAAAATCAAGACTATTAGTTTTTCGATGATTTTTTTGACTACAAAAAGGAATACATATAAAGAGACTTGTAGAGAAAAATTTCATCTATTTAACAGTATATACATTATCAAGTTCTACCACGTACTAAGGCTTTTGGAATTAGCCTTCAATCTAGTTGGTACTGGATTCAAAAATCTTTGAACTTGATAGACTCTAGTCGTCAGAGAAATGTGTAGGGTACATTAGTTAACGAATACAAAAAAAATTGGAAAAATAGTATATCGTATCTTCGGGACGACTATTCAATTACAATTAGAAAATTTTCGATCCGGCGGACTCTACTTTGTAGTGTTAATAGATGGTGTCATCTTGATCGGGAATGTGGTAGAAAGCGATGAAGGTGGTGACATTTATTGACATGTCAATGGTACACAGTAGAACCTGATAATACGAACTGGAGTTCGACGGTTTCAAAAAAGTAGCTTCTAGTTCGATTCTCGGCGCCAATTTTGTTTTTGGAACCACCGAACTCGTATACGTCTACCATTAGATAGAAGAAGTTCTTCTCCACAAGGCTATTTATGCTCCGTTCTGTAGTCAAAATGTCATCGTTGCTTTTGCTTTGCTAAATAATAATGTGCTTTTATTTTTATTAGGCTGCAGCATTTCAACCATTTTATCGTGAACATGCTCATATTGATACAGCTCGCCGTGAACCATGGTTATTTGGTGATGAAAATACACGACTTATTCGACAAGCTATTGAACAACGTTATAGTTATTTACCTTATTGGTATACATTATTCTATAAACAAGAAAAACAAGGCATACCACCAATGTTACCATTATGGGCAAATTTTCCACGTGATAAAAATACATTTCGAGCCGAAGATTCATTTATGATTGGTATATATGATTAATAAAGAAAATAAATTTGATTGAGATTATATATTTTATAGGTAATGGTCTTCTTGTTTGTCCTGTAACGGAAGCCGATACAAATCAAGTTTCAATTTATTTTCCTGGAGAAAATACGGTAAGAAATGCATTGATAAAGAAAAATTTTTTTATCAAAATTGATTGTTTATTATTTATGCAAAAGGTTTGGTATGATATACGAACATTTGCTCAACATAATGGTTTAGAAAGAGGACTTATTAATGTTAATATGGAATCGGTACATTTACCCAAAAAAAGAAAATCTATAATTAAATAATATTGAAATATTCTTTTTGACATTCTAGATCCCTGTTTTTCAACGTGGTGGTGAAATTATTCCACAACGTTTACGAAAACGACGTGCATCAATGCTTGCTATACATGATCCAATTACTTTAGTTGTTGCACTTGATCGAAATGTAAGAAATTAAAATATCATATATGGATCACTGAAAATAAATCATTTTTTTTTCTTAACAACAGATAAATAGATTTTTCAGTTGATACTATATGCATTATGTAAACGAATTCTTTTCAAGATATTTATAATTCATATAGGTCGATATAGTGCACATTATCTCGATTTGAAAATGATTTAACTATTAGAAAACTTCTCTCATAAGATTGAGAATATTATATCAGCGAAGATTAAACATCACACAGAATAATTATAGACGAACTTATTATTCAATTTCGATCCGTTCAAATGTTTTTGCTTTTCTGCTAGAGTGTAATAATTCCACATTAAATTTGGATGTAAAAACTGATCAAAAGACGATAAAATCACACTTTTTTTTTTCTCTCGAATTTCCTTCAATAACCGTCAACGTATCGTATATCATATTTTTGCTGTTTGATGTGTACTAAATAGATATAGATACTCACTCATGTCTAGGCTAGAAGCCGCCATGACTAAGTATCTATGTTATTCGACACATATCCACAAGATACTATATTCAAATTTTGATATCACTAACCATGAAATGATCCGTCTAATGACATGCTGATTACATTGTGATATACACCTAGTACATTAGATTAGCCTTCTGTTTAAAGCTATAAGTAGTATTAATTGTAAGGAAGATATCGAACTACTTAAACTGTCACTAGACAACACTCTATACCGCAAGATAACCGAAAAACAAATGTATTCTTCTTACAATGGAACCGTTTATCATGTCAGACGATTTCCTTAACTATTTTGGTGTCAAATGAAAGCTCTCACAGAGAAACTAACAGGGTTAAAATATTAGCTGCTAATGACTTGCCTAGAGGGAGATATTTAACTTTTAAATCTAGGTATAAAAATGAATCAGGAAAGGTTTTCTCCACTATTATAAGGACAAAACATAGTGTTGTTCTGGCCGATTATAGGGTTTGTAGGGATCCTCTTTCATATGGCCCGAACAACACCATGTTCTGTCCGTATAATACTAGAGTGAATTTCTCCTGTGGCTCATGGAATCAGCTTTTTCTGTTCACCACTAGGAAAATTCACTCCGCTATTATAAGGACAAAACGTAGTGTTGTTCGGGCCATATGAAAGAGGAACCCTACAAACCCTATAATCGGCCCGAACAACACTATGTTTTGTCCTTATAATAGTGGAGTGAATTTTCCTAGTGGTGAACAGAAAAAGCTGATTCCATGAGCCACAGGAGACATTCACCCTAGTATTATCCGCACAGAATATAGCGTTG